>JAODAL010072399.1:0-15126 GCA_025379985.1 Phyllomedusa bahiana
TTATTGAATTAGGCCCAAATTAATTAGCCCTAGAAGAAGGGCCCACTTGCTGGAGAGCTCGCCACCCCATCGATATCTTCACCGATCACAAAAATCTTCTCTATCTGCAGTCTGCTCAACGACTGAATCCTCGGCAAGCCAGGTGGTCACTCTTTTTCGCCCGCTTTGATTTTCTTCTTCACTTTCGTCCAGCTGGGAAGAACGTCAGAGCAGACGCCCTCTCTAGATCCTCGGACATAGTGGGCTTGGAGCTGCCTCTGCAGCACATAATTCCTCCTGAACGACTCCAGAAGGCGGCCCCCGAGGATCTTCAACATCTACCTCCTGGGAAGACCTACGTATGCCCTGCCATGCGGCCTTGTATCCTGAAGTGGGGACATGCCTCACAAACAGCTGGTCATCCTGGAGTCCATAAGTCCCTGCAACTAATCGCTCGTTATTATTGGTGGCCCACCCTCGCTCAAGATGTTAGAGACTTTGTCCTGGCCTGTACTTCCTGTGCCCGTAATAAAGTCCCTCGTCTCAGACCCGCAGGTCTGCTTAAGCCTCTCCCGGTGCCAGAGAGACCTTGGTCGCATGTAGCCATGGACTTCGTTACAGACCTCCTAGCCTCCTCTGGAAACACGGTCATTTGGGTGGTGACAGATAGATTCTCGAAGATGGCTCACTTTGTTCCTCTGCCCGGGTTGCCCTCTGCCCCCCAGCTGGCCAGGCACTTCTTTCACCACATTTTTCGCTTACACGGTCTCCCATTGCATATCGTCTCGGATAGGGGGGTCCAGTTTGTTTCTAGATTCTGGCGGGCTCTATGTGGTCAGTTGCAGGTTCAGCTAGACTTCTCGTCTGCATACCACCCTCAAACTAACGGGCAGGTAGAGAGGGTTAACCAAGTTTTAGGCATCTACTTACGACATCCGCCCGTCAGGATAACTGGTCCGTCCTCCTCCCCTGGGCGGAATTCTCGTATAATTCCCTAGACTCGGAGTCCGCTGGAGCCTCTCCTTTTTTTATTGTGTTTGGGCTACACCCCCGCCCGCCTCTCCCTCTGGCTACCTCGTGTCACGTTCCTGCCGTGGATGCCCAAGTGCAGGACATCAAGGCACTCTGGCAAGTCACACGACAGGCCCTTCTACGGGCCTCCGCTCGCACCAAGGTCCAGGCTGACAGGTGCCGTAGACCTCCGCCCATATTTAAGCCGGGTGATAGATTTTGGTTATCTGCCAAGTATGTTCGTTTCAAGGTGCCCAGTTATAAGTTATACATGAAAAAACTTTGAGATTCTTAGTTCACATGTTTTTGATCAAAAAATGCTTACGCCACCCACAAACTTACAACGTGATCTCAGGTCGGGTGGTCCTACGCTATCTTGAATTTGGCTCTATTGAGAGGTAAAGATAGCGTAGGACCACCCGACCTGAGATGACGTTGTAAGTTCGAGGGTGGCTTAAGCATTCTTTGATCAAAAACATGTGAACTAAGAATCTCAAAGTTTTTTTAATGTAGGATAGATAGCATAAATGCTTCTTTAGGGATTTCCATGTATTGTATTGCCCTTTTTGCAGTGGTGTGCCGCTGGTAATGGTGTGCGTGTGTATATATATGCCGCAAAAATGCTTAAGCCACCCACGAACTTACAACGTGATCTCAGGTCGGGTGGTCCTACGCTATCTTTACCTCTCAATAGAGCCAAATTAGGCCTCTCATTGGGTCAACCGACCTCCATTATCCAGAGATAAAGAAATAGAAAAACACCAACCTTGCAAGCTGCACTCATATAACAGCCTGTGAAAAGTGGGTGCGGGAAACCAAAATAGAGGCATCCCTTCCTCCCTATATAGATTAAAAGCAATATATGCCAAATACAACGTATAGTTCTGCACACAAAAACATTTATGAAAAAATAATGTGAACCTGGGTGCCACTGGCAGGGTTGCGGCATATATATATATATATATATATATATATATATATATACACACGCACACCATTACCAGTGGCACACCACTGCAAAAAGGGCAATACGATACATGGAAATCCCTAAAGAAGCATTTATGCTATCTATCATACATGAAAAAACTTTGAGATTCTTAGTTCACATGTTTTTGATCAAAAAATGCTTAAGCCACCCACAAACTTACAACGTGATCTCAGGTCGGGTGGTCCTGCGCTATCTTTACCTCTCAATAGAGCCAAATTCAGGCCTCTCATTGGGTCAACTGACCTCCATTATCCAGAGAGAAAGAAATAAAAAAACACCAACCTTGCAACCCTGCCAGTGGCACCCAGGTTCACATTATTTTTTTTCAGAAATGTTTTTTTGTGCAGAACTATACGTTGTATTTGGCATATATTGCTTTTAATCTATATAGGGAGGAAGGGATGCCTCCATTTTGGTTTCCTGCACCCCACCCACTTTTCACAGGCTGTTATATGAGTGCAGCTTGCAAGGTTGGTGTTTTTTTATTTCTTTCTCTCTGGATAATGGAGGTCGGTTGACCCAATGAGAGGTCTGAATTTGGCTCTATTGAAAGGTAAAGATAGCGTAGGACCACCCGACCTGAGATCACGTTGTAAGTTCTTGGGTGGCTTAAGCATTTTTTGATCAAAAACATGTGAACTAAGAATGTCAAAGTTTTTTCATGTATGATAGATAGCATAAATGCTTCTTTAGGGATTTCCATGTACAGTTATAAGTTAGGCCCTAAGTATTTGGGCCCTTTTGTTGTACTTCGGCAACTAAACCCGGTGTCCTACAAGCTAAGCTTGCCTCCTACTCTGCGTTTCCCGAACGCCTTCCATGTTTCTCTCCTCAAGCGTGTGGTGCTGAACCGCTTCTCCCGTGGATCTGTCTCGCCTTCTCCTGTGGCTAACGCTGATAACATCTTTGAGGTCAAGGAGGTGCTGGCGGAAAAAACAGTGAGGGGGAAGCGGTTCTTTCTAATTGACTGGAAGGGGTTCAGGCCTGAGGAGCGTTTGTGGGAATCCGAGGCCAATCTGTCATCTGACCTCCTCTCTAAATTCCATGAAAGAGGGGGAGACCTAAAAGGGGGGTACTTTCATGGCGTCCAACCCCTTGCTGCCCGGGTCCCGGCGCCTGGTCACTTACCCGTCCACGCTCCTGTGCTTCCTGCTTCTGCCTGTCCCGGCCGCCGTACGCGCAGCCGCTGCTTGGGACGTGCGCGCGACGACTGGTTTGGATTTAAAGGGCCAGCGCGACGGTAATTAGTCTATTGCCGGCCGCTGGTCCTATATAAGGTACACGCCCCCTGCACTCTCTGCCAGATTGTTGGTGTGCGTTAGTGAGTCTTGAGAGAGTTTGGAGTTCCGTTTGATTACCCGTGTACCAGTCCGTTCCGCTACGTTTCCTGACCTTGCCTGTTTGCCGCCTGTCCTGACCGTCTGCCCGTCTCTGACCACGAACCTCTGCCGCCCGTCCTGACCTCCTGCCTGTCCCCGACTATGTCTCTGGATTACGATTCTGTACCACGCATTACCCCGGCCGCCATCGCAAGCAAGTCACGTCAGGGGTAGCGACCTGGTAGCCTCACGCCGCAGCAAGTCCATCCCGCTTTGCGGCGGGCTCTGGTGAATACCGGGGGCTACTTAGACTGGCGTGGCTTAACTATCTCGCTTGCGGTGGTCCAGCAAATCCACCAACCCGTTACAATGAGAAGGAAGCAGAAAAAGGAGAAAGGAGGACTATAATATAAGAAAAGGAATATATAGGAATAAAACTAGAAAAACAAGACCCATGGTAACACATATAAAAGCGGAATATAGAGAAAAAGAAAAACATAAATAAAGACCTAATGAAAGAAACCCCAAGGGTGTAATGTGGTATAAAACGATAACACAATAAGACCAAAGAAGCATAGCAGAGTGTGGGAAAATAAGAAGATCTAAAAAATATGGATCAATATAGAAACAGAAACCCCAGACTTGTGCCCAAATATAGAAAATGACCTCAAACGTGTGGCTGAATATAGACCTAAAAATGTGAGCAAATATAGAATAAAAGATCTCAGAAATGTGGTTGAGTATCAAAGGAAAGAAAGACCCCCAAAAAATGACTAAATATAGAAAAAAAGACCTCAGAAGTGTGGCTAAATATGAAAGAGAAGACCTCAGGAAAGTGGCTTAATGTAAACAAAGACCTCAGAAGTGTAACGAACACAACGTATAGTAAGACCTCAGTAGCGTGGCTAAACACGGAGGAAAACCTCAGATGCGTGGCAAGAATTACATACTTATGTGTGTGGTAGGAGAGAAAGCGATGGAGAGTGCCAACTTGCCGAACGCGCGGTCCGCTTATGAAGACAAACCAGAAGGCGGAAGTCGTCATGGCGGTGTTGCGCATCGGTGGAAGTAACAGTAGAGAGTGCCCGGCCGGTGGAACGCATGGAGTGCATGGCTACGACGGCGCATGCGTGAAGAAACGGGATAGTAGAGGCATACGAATAAGAAGATACAGAGGAGAACATGAATAGACAAAAAAATATAATTAATATCAAGAAAAGAAATGAACAAAGTATAGGAAATAGTACAGTAATGAAGGCATATATGGGATGAAAAGACAAAAAAGGAAAAGAAAAAGAAAAGGAAAGAAATAAGGAATCCAGAAAGGAAATGTAGGTCGAATATTACCTACATAGGACCATATATTGAGGTCATCTTTTCTGAAAAGAAAATAGAGCAAATTAATATAGTCGAACATCATATAGAGCTAGTGTATACAATAATAAAGACAAATGAGAAAACAGTAAAACAGCAATGTGGCACATTAATGTACAACAAGTAAAAGAAATAATAATAAAAATTAAACACCGCACAGCAATTCAAAATAAAACACAGGAAACAATATATATATATAATCATGAGTAGAATCAAATTCAAGATTTAATCCCAAAGGTTGTATGGTTTGTAGAGTGTAAATCCAAAAGGATTCCCTATGTTTAAGAAGACTAATCCGGTCACCGCCCCTTCTGGGACGTTGTACTTGTTGCAAAACTTGGAAACGTAACTGTGTAACATTGTGATTGTGGGCTTGAAAATGAGCTGGAAAGGGAAATAAAAGTTCTTGTCGGCGAATGGTAGATTTATGCTGTGATATACGATCCTTAATACGTTGGCTAGTCACGCCCACATATGCTAGACTGCATGGGCATTTAATGACATATATTACAATATTTTAATTACATGTAAAAATCCTTTGATAGGAAATTTTTGGCCTGTACGTGGTGGGTGACATACTCACCCTTAGTGACTGAAGAGCACTGGGCGCTATTCGGACAGGGGAATGTCCCCTTTCTCTGGGTCTGTAAGAAAGTCTGTCTGGGAATCCTAGTTAGGCTGCCAATGTCAGCTTTAACTAGGTGATCTCTGAGATTACGGGTTCTTTTGAAGCTTTGGAGGGGTGGAGTCTGAAATTCTTCTATTGATGGGTAAGCTTTTTATAAAAGAGGCCAATGTCTTTTCATGATCTGAGTAATCTTAGAAATAGTATGTGGTCTCAGGGTAGTTGAGGTGGATTGAAATTGTAATGTTGTTTACGGGTAGCCTCTTATTTGGAATTTGTTTGCCATGTGTTTCAAACGTACTTGACGTTTGGAAGGGTCATCTACAATACGACTAATGCAGCTAAATTGTGATTTAGGTAGTGATTTCTTAGTATTGGGAGGGTGGTAACTGGAAAAATGTAAGAGACTATTACGGTCCGTTGGTTTGGTGTAGAGGTCAAAGTGAATATTACCCGAATTGTCTTTGATAACAAGAGTGTCAAGATAAGGGATATTGTTTAAATCAAAGTGTATGGTAAACTGAAGTTACAGGTATATGGAATTAAGATAATGATGAAATTGAATTAGAGTGTCTTGATCACCTGACCAAATACAGAATACATCGTCTACATAATGATGCCAGGTAAGTGAATACTGTTCAAACAGGTAATGAGAGAATATGTACTTGTCTTCAAAGATGGCCATGTAAATGTTGGCATAAGGCGGTGCCACATTCGACCCCATGGCCGTGCCTTGTAATTGCATGTAAAAAGTGTCTCCAAAAAGGAAAAAGTTGTTGTTAAGTATAATGGATAAAAGATCAAGACAGAAAGATTTGTTCTGTGGATCAAATTGGTGGTTGGAGAGAAAAAGATCCATGGCTCTTAAGCCATTGTCATGTACATATACATATACATATATTAAACACAGACACACTACACACTTAGGGTGAGTTCACATGACGGTTTTTCGGCACTGAGTGTGTCGTTTGCTTGTTGGAAATTTGGCGCTTGCAAATGCAGAATTCCGACAAGCAAATGACCTAAACTGCCCGAGGCAGATTTCTCCCTACTATCCCTTAGTGCTGTTAGTGCATAAAACACCTCGAAGAATTCTGTGTAGGTGTTGACAGTAAACGCTGAAAATACTCAAGTAAAATCAGTGTCCTCTAAACAACGATACTGATTTTACATAGGGTAGAATGTAAATCAGTTCCCTGCCGGATTGGACACCGGCTCTGAGGCAGATCCAGCATTGAATCCATCCCAGAATCAGCATTCAAATCATCCGTGTGAATGTACCCTTAAGGTATATTCACACAGCGTATAGCGGGGCGTATTGTGCACTCTGCTATATGCTGGGGGTTTTAGAAGTATGTACTGGCCAGTCCACACTTCTAAAATGCTGCGGGGCCGGCCCCATTCACTTTCATTTTCCCCGGCAGTAAATGCAGGGAAGACGTGACATGGCTAGACACATGGCTGTAAATTATATACACATCTGACATATACAGTACATTCCCTACTCACATGCACACACAACGCCTAGCACCCTTGACCACTCCTTACCTGTCTCCTTTAGTCTGGTGCAGTTGGCATTCAGAAAGAGATTCTCTTCTTCTCGGATGAGGGCTGATCATAGGGAAAGTGCTATACACTGGGAGGGATATATCCAGCCCCAGATACAGAGTGTGCTGGCCTGTGAGCAGTGTTCTGATTGGTTAAGCAGCTCCTGCTGACTCCTGGTCTACCAATCAGCGCTGCTCTCACTCTGCACTGACATTTGAGGCTGTTACCTACTCTGTCCCCCCAAAATGCACAGAAATATAGGAGGCAAAGAGTTAACTTCTTCCTCCTCTTTGCTCTGCTCTCCCCATTAACTGTATTCTCATGCTTTCATATGGATTTTTTTTATTGAAGTGGCTAAAAAGTGGGGGACCGTCCCCCAGCCCGAAAAAAGTGGTGGGGGACCAGTCCCCTCCGTACCCTCCTAAAGTTACACCTATGGGTGTGGCCCGTTGTACAGATAGTTTTTCTGAAAAAAACTACTTTGGAGGTCTTTGTTTTGTACTTTTGGCATAAGTCCCTGAAATAGCTTTTAAGGACACCACCTACCTCTAAATTTGTCATTGGTGCCAATGTGCACCATAACAGATGGATTCTCACCCACCCCACGATATGTCGACCTCGGGCCCCAGGTAAACAACATACTGTTCGACGATCCTGGACCTTGTGACAGATTGCCCTGTCTGTTCCCCTAATATTGGAGTCCCCAACTATCACCACCTGTCTAGCCTGACCTGCACTCCTGTTACCCACCTTACTGGAGCAGACAGGGGTAGTGTCTGACTGCAACAGTGATATTTCTGAAATGACATCCCCCAAATTTGTTGGGGTGTGCCAGATCAGGACTAGCCTCCCCATGACACTTTTTTACCTTATTTCTGACTGTTACCCAGCTAGCTGCCTCATGTCCCTGCACCTCCATGCTGCTATTCTCCCCAGCATCTACCCCAGTGAGTGCTTGCTTAGTAAGCAGCAAACTCACTTCCAAGTTTGCAATGGATCTCAGTGTTGCTACTTGCTCATTTAGATCCAGGATCCGGGCTTCTAAATGTGCAGTGTGCACATATCTCGCACAACAGTATGCACTCTCAAACGGTTGTTCAAGGATTACATACATTGCACAGGATGTACACTGGACGGCATTGTCATTCTTGGAACTCATGGGGATGTTACAAAATAGAGAGACACACAGATATAAATAGAAAAATCAGTACAATACTATCCCTTCTAAAATCCCCAAATCTAAAGTCTCTCAATCTTAAGTCCCACACTTATGCCAAAAAAACACACTTTAGACAGAAAACACACTTAGATGCTCAGACACTCCCTCTTTTACTTAGCTTTGAACCTTTTTTCCAATGCTGTTTTGCAGTACTGCTGCAAATCCCTCCTTCAGGAAACAAAAGGCCATTATTTATGATGTTCATATGCAGTATATACCATGCATTTTATTCATTCTTTTTCGTGTATAATAATATTTAAAAGCTGTTAATATTGTATAAAAATCTACACTGAAGGCTACAACTTGTAAGATCACATAATAAAAAATACCTATTGGGCTTCACACAATGGAACATTTAGGTTAGGACATTATGGGCGACATGTATGATTTTTGGTGTTTAAAGTCCAAATTTTATGTGCATAATATTATTATAGAATGCACCTTATTTATGAGCCTGCTCTACTGTGGGTCATAAATCAAGTGCATTGTAGCGCTAACATGACATTTCTGGCTCAGGTATACCACTTTGAAAGCGGTTTACCTATTCCAGCAATAATGCATCTGGAATTGCTGTATGAAGCTATAAATCTATAGCTTCGTACTGTTCTAGTGCGCCCCACCTCCCGCACATCCCCAAAATCAGGTGCATTATAAAGTGCCGCGGACGCCCTGAAATGCACCTGAAACTGGCGTGGGGGACATTTACACCTATTGCGAACGTTGCTGCGCTAGACTTCTGGTGCAGTTCCGTACATACATGTCGCCTCTCTGTTGTTAGGTGATGTCTCCAAAGCACTGGTTTCTGGTTGGATTTTTGGCGGATTCAGTATTTAGAATCTGCTGAAATCCGACTTTAACCAGTGCTCCATAGACAGCAATAGAAAATCCGTGCTGTGTAGACTACAGCATGGATTGTCTATTGTTAGATCTCTAAACCCTTGGCCTCCTCCGGAATCTCGACTATGTTCTCTCTTCCCGTGGATTCCGGTAGACGTGGATGTCTTGGGCCAGCTGAAATCGACTGTGTTCTTGTGTTAAAATACCGTCGGATTTCCGAATGAATCGTAACCTATGCCATGTAGATATAGCCTTAGGGTTTTTTTCCTAAAATGGTAGCACATGGTTATCTAATGTCTTAATATTATGCATACCAGTCAGTACTGGAGTCACTGTAATGAGTGATAATGTACATGAATCTGTTATCAGATGTGTGCTGTTCTATTCAACAGCTGATGCTTGGTGGTTGTTTCCCAAAAAGAAGATGTTTTATCCCCTCCATGTAACAACTTAGTGCTTCAAAATATTGTATATGAATATGCTTATCTTATGTAGGTAAAGCCTTTGAGAATTCCAGGATGTACTTTGTTGTTCTAGCCTCTTCCATCCAGGCACAATAAAACCAATGTCCATGGGGGTTAAAAAACGAGAGCACATTAAAAGTAGTCAACAAATGAAATCTCTTCTTTTAAAGCCTTTTATTGATTTATGAGCAACTGCATGCTATAACGTTACTAATAGAGATGGGCGAATTGATTCTAACGAAGTGGAATTCGTTTAGAATTTCAGGAAAACTTCGATTCTGAACGAAGTCGAAGTTTGGGGTGATTCACGGGAACGAAGCGTGTTTTTAATTGATAAAATGGCTGCGAGCACATGGCGTTACATGGGGCAAAGAACTGTGGGAGGAAGAAAGGCGTAGCCTACATGACATGTGCAGAGATGAAGCCAATCAGAGACCGGCGGGATTCTGTGACGTCACCGCACTAAGTCCGGGCGCGACCCTGGAAGCTCACACCGCTCTCACTGTACTGATTAGGGAAGGTGCTGCCACTGCTGCTAATGATATCTCATACTAAAGAACTCACTTTTATACAGCGATTTTTGGGGAGTATCTCAGCTTGTCTCAGAGACTGCTTCTCTTATGTTCTAATTCAGATTTTGTGGGGTATTGGAACTGAAGTCCAGTGTGCGTCCAATTCAGCTGCATCTACATTTTAATGCTATCTGCTCAGTTCTTGAGCACATTGAATATCCAAGGGATACCTAAACCTGTTGCTGTTGTATTCAGTTAAAGAAACAGCGTTTTTACAATCCAAATACCACTTCATTTTTGGTTGCTCATTTATTTTGCGCAATTTAGATCCAAGGGTTGTTCTGCTGTTGTGGTCACAAAAAGAAACAGTGTTTTTCAACGCCTAAGAAGAAATTTTGCCTGTAGCATAATTCGTATCCGAAGGTTAATTACAAGTTTTTCTGTTGTTGTGTTCCGTAAAATACACGCCGTTTTAACACGCTACAAAGCTGTAATTTGCAGCACAATTCTTTTGCGCAATTTACATCCAAGGGTTAACTAAGTATTTTTCTGCAATCGAATTCAGTAAAAGAAACTTTGTTTTTCACCACCAAAGAAGAAATTTTGGCTGTAGCATAATTCATATCCGAAGGTTAATTACGAGTTTTTCTGTTGTAGTGTTCCGTAAAATACACGCCGTTTTAACACGCTACAAAGCCGGTAATTGTTGGCAGCACATTTCTTTTGCGTAATTTACATCCAAGGGTTAACTAAGTATTTTTCTGCAGTTGTATTCAGTAAAAGAAACGTTCTTTTCACCGCCAAAGAAGAAATTTTGGCTGTAGCATAATTTATATCCGAAGGTTAATTAAGCCTGTTTGTGCTTTTATATTCAGTAAAATACACAGTGTTTTTAAACGGCACACACAAGTACATTTTTCCTGCCCATTTGTGGAGCGTAATTTATATCCAAGGGTTACCGAAGCTTGTTAGTGGGTTCATTTGGAGTCAAATACAGGGTGTGTATTTATCATATACAGATATCTTCATCAAACAGAGTCTGTACATTTTAGAACAAACAGTATGTCAGACAGAGAGGTGGCAGGCTCTTCACATGCGAGTGGCAGTGGCACAAACATTCCTGGAACAGGCTCAGGTCGCAGCACAGCAAGGGGACGTCGCAGCAGGGGTCCCTCGGTGAGGCCAGAACTGCCGGTGTGTTGTTCAGCAACCCAATGGTTCTTGATTGGTTGACTAGGTCATCCACTTCCTCCCAGATAAACATCTGACAACCCTAGCAAGAGTCGGTGGGAACGTCAGACACAAACCTTAGTTGGCATGGCCCGGGAGCGGGTCAACGGCTCTCACCTGTCCTCAACCCGCCTCTGTCCCATCCGGTTCCCTCAGTCAGAGATCTACCATGTGGCCTTGGCTCAACGGCACTATACAGCGAGGATGTACAATTTGAGGAGGGCAGTCAGCAGCTACTTGGCAACGAAGAAATGGGGCCAATAGCCCCTGCTTCTTGCAGTAGGCGGCAAAGTATAGATGTGGAGAGTGGCATTGGAGGTCACGTTGTGAGGGGTCAGCCTCTGCATACCAAGACCGGTGATGAGGATAGCAGTGACGATGAAACACAAATCGATGATGATGTAGCCGACCGCACTTGGGAGCTGGGTGAAGCAAGGGCTTCATCATTGTCAGGAAAAGAGGACGTCACCTTGCGTGTCAGGCAGTGGCGCAGCCAGCACGTGGGTTGTGTGGCCGTGAGTCAGCCGGGTAGCAGCAGTGTGAGGTCAGGAGCCAAGCGGCCTCGGGGTAGAAAACCCGCTTCGCAGGTCCAAGAAAGTAGCGTCACAGGGGCTTAGTGAGGCAGCGGCGGTAGTGGTCACTCAGTGCGGAGCGTTGGAGGTAAAATCAGCTACTCGGCGGTGTGGCAGTTCTTTGCTAAGACACCGGAGGAGCCGAATATGGGTATATGTAGAATCTGTAGGCAGAAAGTGAAGCATGGCCAGGAATCTAATGTTGGCACCACGGCTCTGCGTCAATACATGCAGCGTCACCATCCGGTGGCCTGGGAGAAACGTTGCTCTGATGTGGTGGTCCATCCTGCTGCCGCAGCAGCAGCAGCGCCCAGTGGCTCGCATGCTTGCAGCCAGTCAAGGCCCCAAACCACCTCTGCAGAAGGGAGTTGTTTTCTTTGCCATCATCTCTCGGTCCAGATGCACTCTGCCACCCCAGTTAGAAGATCCGCTGGATTTTCTATTTCAGCCAAACTGGATGTGTGGCCGAACGTGCCGATTTGCAGTGGAGAAGCTGTCCTGCCCGGCCAGTATGTGGCATCAGAGTGGGTGTTCAGTGCAGCGGGGGCCCATCGTTACCCCAAGGAGAACCCTCTTGTCCACGGGAAATGTGGAACGACTGACCTTTGTCATGATGAATTAAGCGTGGATCGGCCAGAATTTCCACACACCAATGCCTTAGGCGTCAGAATTACCCTCAGCCATGATGCCTCACCCAAACTTTGATTAATGAGTCTGGATTCAAACTACCTGCCTCAGCCACTATTCTGATGCCGCCACCCGTCTGATGCCACACATCTGCTGACAGTTTCTCCATCTGGCACCAACCACCTTTATCAGGGACTGGTATTGCCACCCACCTCCACACTGTCATTGTGCCACTGTCTGACCTCATGCTGCTGCTGTGGTTGCTGCCGTGACCTCCACACTGTGTCATAATGTCACTCTCTGACCTCTTGCTGCTGCTGCTGTTGTTGCTGCTGCGGTCACCTTCACACCCTGTCATTGTGCTTCTCTCTGACCTCATGCTGCTGCTGCCGTCACCTCCACTCTCTGTCATTGTGCCACTCTGTGGCCTACTACTGTTTTGCCACCTCCAGAAAGTCAATGTGCCACTGTCTGACCCCATGCTGCTGCTGTTGCTCCTGCCGTGCCCTCCACACTGTCATTGTGCCACTCTGTACTCTGTGGCCTCCTCCTGTTTTTGCCCCCTCCAGAATGTCATTGTGCCACTGTCTGACCTCATGCTGCTGCTGTGGCTGCTGCTGTGACCTACACAGTGTTTCATTGTGCCACTCTGTTGTCTACTCCTGTTTTTTCCACCTCCAGAATGTCATTGTGCCACTGTCTGACCTCATGCTGTTGCTGAGGCTGCTGCCGTGACCTACACATTGTGTCATTGTGCCACTCTGTTTGGGCCCACTCCTGTTTTTGCACCTCCAGAATGTCATTGTGCCACTCTCTGACCTCATGCTGCTGTGGCTGCTGCCATTCCCTCCACACTCTGTCCCCTGATTTTTGCCACCTGAGCCCCCAGCTTGTTTTTTTCCAGCTGTTGCTGCCATGACTTTTTATCAGGCACATTCCCCCTTCAGTTTTTTGGTTAGTTTTGCCCTCTTAAGTGCCCAGGGAATTTTATAGTGAAGCGATTCTAAGAGCGGCGGCAGTCATGTGCGTGTCATACTAAAACACAGCATTGTATGAAGACCAAACCAAGCTCCCTCTGCATATGTAAGCATGGCACAATGTTCTACTAGACCCTGCAGGCTCTGTGCAGCCTGGAAATAGCTGTTTTTTAACGCGATTTGTCCCGAAGTAATTCGGACCGAAAAAAATTTTGACGGAAAATTCGGTGAAGTCGCCGAATCGAATTTTTGAGAAATTCGCCCATCTCTAATTACTACACTTATGCTTTGCATTTATACATTTGTAAGATTACCCTAAAAGCCAAAGTGTAATTAAAATCCTGTAAAAAATGTTTGACCTCACCACCAGCGTGTTGGTCATGAGCATGCCCAGTGCTGTTAATAGGGTCTATAAAAATATATGCCTGTCTACTTAAACAATAATAATACAAAAAAATAATACATTCTGGTGCTCACCAGTCTATTCCAATTGCTTGATTGTTTTCAGCTTTTTTTTGTGGGTTCCAGGAGTATATAGATTGTGGGGTGTGCTAGAAAAAAAAGATCTCAAAAGGATTTTCACTTTTTGAAATGACATTATGTGTAAAATATATATATAATAAATATATTAATATAAAAAATAATATATATATATAATTATATATATATTATATAAAAAAAAAATATAAATTATTTTTTAAATATAAAAAAAAATAAAAAATAGGGATCCCGTATTGGGAATTCCCCAAACGGAAAAAAAACCCCCAAGGTTTAAAAATTAAGGGGGTTTCCACTCTTTTTGGGAGGGGGGAAAACAATTCAGGCTATGCTTTTTGAAAAACGTTTAGATAAAAAGTTATGTTGTGAATAAGGACTAAGTTACAACCAAAAATCCGAAGGTAATTATTTTTCCGATTTTTTTTTACCTGCATTGTTTGTCTCTATTTTAATGTGAATTTACAATAAAAGTTTTATATTTTAATTGGGTGGTGCAGAATTTTGAGGAATCTCTACAGTTTTATGGAGTAATAATACAAATACAGCTTAAATATTTTTCCAAAAATGTTTTTTTAAATTTCTTTTTAAAAAAAAATAGTTCAAATAATTTCCATTTTAAAAATCACAAACTTCACAAATTTTGACTCTTCACTTCTCAAGCACCCTTCTACAGAAATTGATCCATTTGTAGTTACTGTTTTCCCCCCGAAGAGAGGGCGAATCGCAAACGAAGTGGAATTCGTTTAAATTTCGGGGAAAAAAATTCGGTTCGGCAAAGTCGAACTTTGGGGGTAACCCCGGGTGAACGAAGTGTGCTTTTTTGATTGATAAAATGGCTGCGAGACAGCGCTACATGGGGAAAGCACTTTGGGGGAAGAAGGGCATAGCCGCGACAGTGCAGGGGGTGAAGCCTTTTAAGGGGGCCCGGGGGATTCTGTGACGTACCGCACTTTTTAAGTCCGGGGGCCACGATGCCGGGAGGGGTCCCCCCACCCCCCTGTGCTCATCAGGGAAAAGGGGCTGCCGCGGCTGTACCTTACTGAAAATTTATTTTTTATATAGGGTTTTCTGTGGGGTTCCAGCTTGTCTCAGAGAAATGTTGTCTTAATGTTCTATTTTTAATTTTTTTGGGGGGATTGGTCGAAATCCAAGGGGCGTCCCCTGCAGTGCAATAATTCAATATCCAATTGGGATCTAAGCCAGTTCCCGTTGTAATTCATTTAAAAAGAAAAAAAGCGTTTTTTACAAACAAATAACCACTTTTCATTTTTTTTTCTGCTCAAATCTTTGCGCAATTTACACCAAGGGTTAATTAAGGGTTTTTGTGGGTCTGACCACAAGAAACC
>JAODAL010072400.1:0-15126 GCA_025379985.1 Phyllomedusa bahiana
TTCCAATTAGAAAATTCTGGTCAAAGGGCCTTTGGGTCCCAGCCAGTACCTGAGAAGGAACCACAACCTAACCTTCAAACAGTTGTCCACAGATGTGTCTTTTTTCTTTTGGAAAAAATTCTGGATTAGGCTTTTAAGGTATTGGATTTGACTTTCGGGGACATTACCTCTATTAGGTAGTACTAGATAGACCACTTTCCTGATTCTGTAAGAAAACTTATTTTTATATTATATTTCATGGTCTATAACAGGGAATTCAAACTTATTTTCACCAAGGGCTACATCAGCCATATGGTTGCTGTTTCTTAACCATTAGGCTGTATAAATGAATCATTTCCACTCAGGGCCCCAAGAATCATCTCCATTGGGGGCTCCAAGAATCATCTCCACTGGGGGCCCTAAGAATCATCTCCACTGGGGGGCACTAAGAATAAACTCCACTGGTGGGCTCCAAGAATAAACTCCACCGGTGGGCTCCAAGAATCAACTCCACTGGTGGGCCCCAGAATCAGCTCCTCTGGTGGGCCCCAAGATTCAACTCCACTGGTGGGCCCCAAGAATCAACTCAACTGGTGGCCCAAAGAATTAACTTTACTGGTTTTCCCAAAGAATCAACTCCACTGGTGGACCCCAAAAATCAGCTCCACTGGTAGACTCCTGGCACCCATGTCCAACACTGCCTCTGTGGATGTCCAAAAGTAGCACTAGGTGCATTTGCCTCCAGGGCCATATCCAGCAGAAGATCCCAAATTTGTATTATGTCAATGTTTAGATAGTTCAGTATTAAATGGACAGTTCCATCAGAAATGAATGTTTTTGTTAAAACCATTATCCAGGAAAAACTATTTTCTTAAAAAAATGTGGGCAATTTCTTTATTTTATTTCAGCCGTCCTATGGAATTAAAAATTACATATAATATCATGGCTTTCTCTAGCTGTGAAATAAAACTTTTGAATGGCAGGGCAAACCAATCTCATTTTACTTCAGCTGCTGCTTATCTCTATATTGTCCTAATCCAAAGAGTAGGAAAATGATGTTTTAATTCCTCTGTTGTTCTTTTCATAGAGATAGATAAGATCAGACTCGACCCCTAGGTCATTAGGCAATGATTAGCAATACATGAAAGGATAATGAGGTAATCTTTTTCTGCACAGATGTTGCTGATAATACTTACACTTCTCAGGCATAGCCAGCCTAAAAGAAGGACCGTCAAGCAATCCTCTAACTGCTGTGCTATTACAGTCAACAGAAGAAAAGTCAGAGAGAGTAATGTCCATAGGGGAACTTTTAAAAAATTATATTAAAAAAACAATCACCCAATTAGAAAAAAAATCCATATAATAAGTGAGAAGAAAAATGTTGATGGCAGTCTCCCTTTGAGAACAACTCTTCAGGACATTGCTCTTTATAGACATAACAGACCAGAAGCAGACTGTAACCTGTACCATGAAAATAGTAATTTCTTATTTTCTGAGGACCACACTGATAAAATATCTTGGCTAAGAGACTGTTTAATAAAAGCGTATGTGCTTCCTGTACTGTAATATATATCAACAATTGGCTGTGGGAACTTGTGTGTATTAGAGAGGCAGGGACAACATTTCCCATCTCAAGTCCTCAGTTTAAACAAATGTGATTGCTCTTGGACAGACACATTATCTAAATGGGACAGATTAGGTTTCAGATTTGGAGGCTGTGCAGACACAGAGAAGAGGGCAATAGACTGTGAAGCCTCAAATGCAGAGATTCATTTGGATTCACTCACATCAAACATATCGACTAATGATTTTCTGTTATTTATACACATTTTGTGACTTCTGGGCAAATAAATGCAAAGAATAAAATAATGTCCCAAAACACTTTTCATGATGATATGTGATCTACATCCGAGGAGCACGCATCCAGAGAATGTGTCTAGAATCCAATTCTATTCATTTCTATTAATTTGGTCATTCTGTTTACTAAGGCTATGTTCACACGGCTTATTTCAGAACGTATTTACATCGGATTGACGATCGTAAATACGTTCTGAAATCAGTTGAAAATCAGTTGCAAATAAGTGCCACTAAGTGTGGCACGTATTTGTAACTGATTTCCCCGACGGATTTCAGCATCTCCATTCATTGTAGGTGGTGAATCCGTCCGTAAATAATTGACATGCACATTGTTTTTCCGTCCGGATTGCCGTCGTCAATACGCGGCGGCAATCCGGCACGGAAATAAGCGTCGTGTGAACGACGAGCCGTATTTTCTATTGAAATCTATAGAAAATAGGCTGTTACTTATTTCTGACTGATTTGCCGACGGATTGACGATCGTCAATCCGTCGGCAAATCCGCGGCGAAATAAGCCGTGTGAACGAGGCCTTAGAGTTGCAAATTTAAGCACCTGAAACCCAATGCAAAATCTCCATAAAGTATTGGCATCCTCTTATTTGCGCCTTGGGCGACTCCTGCCCTTTCACCTTCCATAGCAATGCCACTGTCTTTACTCTTAAAAGGCAATGCCACATCTGGACAACCCCCATGATAATTGTAAAGCCGGGTTCACATGGCAACATTTTGGTCAGTATTTTGCTCAGTATTTGCAAGTCAAATCCAAGAGTGGAAACAAAATAGGCACGAGATACAAATTTTCTTATTATATCTTTTCTCTGTATAAGTCCATTCCTGGTTTTGGCTTATGTATACTGATGTATATACTGACCGAAATGCAAACAAAATGAATCCAGCCTAAGTCTGAAGGCTGTAACCTCCATGTGGAGAGCTACATGTCCTCTGCTGTGGTCATCTTCGAAGGGATGGACAACTATATCATACATAGTCCACCAGAGAAGGAGGCCCTTGTGCTGCAATTATTCACTCCAAAAGAAGTGGGACATTAGCAGGTGAGTTTAGCAGAAGGAGGAATTGGTGGCGGTCAGTCTCCTTTCCCCTGTGCAATTCTTCCTGTCTCCAACTTTATTTTTGGTTGATGCTTCAGCCCATCAAACGGGCTGATGCCAGGGGGCAAGCCTGAATCTCTGCAGCTTAGGCAAAGGTGGACCACTTGTCCCAGAAAATTACCGGTGCTTTCTGGCTTATAGGAAATGGGAAATAGGAATTTTTTTATTTTTTATAAATTACATGTGAGAAAAAACAAAACAAAAAATATAGAGTAGAAGAAATATAGTTAAGCCTGGGCGCTATTTTGCAAAATGCAGATTTGACTTCATCATGTACTAGCCGCGCAAGACATCAAATGAAAAGAAAAATATGGAAATACTACGGCTCATATGACAAAGAGCCACGCGAGAATTGCCATAGAGCTCTAGATAAACATACTGGAGGAAAAAGTTTTTGAGCAGGTCCTTATCTTTCAGAGAGGGCTTCTAATAGAACGTATTCTTGGTAACTTTTTGTGTGAAACTGTTGCACAATTTAATGCACTTGGGTGAAGAGAGGACATACTCATGTGTTGGGGTATACGTGTTATGGTCTCTATCCTTTGATTTCCTTTATATCATTTATGTTCATGTAGGCAGTTTTGAGCACCTTAGTTAGAGTTTATGCTGTGTTTCAGTGTTCATTATTAGGCACTTTAGGATATTTCTATACATGTACATTCTGTATGGGTGCTGCAATGTTCATTGCATTATGTATTTTATTAGTTGTGTTTTATCTCTATTTTAATGTAATTTAATAAAAATTATCTTTTGACTCATATACTGTGAGTTTTTGTAGGTATTTATTGCTCTGTACACACAGATAATGGGAAAGCTGTCAATCACTGCACATGCGAAGAATTGAGCTATCGCTTAAGGTGTCCTGTCAGTGAAATTGTGACTGTTGTTTGCCCAGAAATCCTGCTCCAAATTGTATAGCCCTATATATCACAGAGCTCAGCTTCTCTCCTCTATCATATAACCCTATATATCACAGAGCTCATTCTTCTCTCCTCTATAATATAATCCTATAAATCACAGAGCTCACCTCTCGCCTCCTCATCCATATAACACCTATATTCACAAGAGCTCACTCCTCTCCTCTATCATAAAACCCTATATATCACAGAGCCTCGAGCATCTCTCCTCTGTCATAATACCCATATTATCACATACTCAAGCTTCTCTCCTCTATCATATAACCCAATATTATCACAGAGCTCCATCAGTCTAACCTCCTATCATAAAACCCTATAATATACTCAGAGCACAGCTTCTCTCCTCTATCATAAAACCCAAATAATTCACAGGAGCTCATCTCTCCTCTAACATATGAAACCCTATATATAGCAATAGTCTCACATTCTCTCCTCTATACATATAAACCCTATATATCACAGACTCAGCTTCTCTCTATCATATAACTCTAATGATATCACAGAGCACATCTCCTCTCCTCTATCATATAACCCTATATATTCCAGGCTCGAGCTTCTCTCCTCTATCAATATAATCCTATATATCACAGAGAGCCACAGATTCTATCCTCTATCATATAACCCAATAAATCACAGAGCTCAGCTTTACTCTCCTCTATTATATAACCCCTATAAATCACAGAGCTCATCGTCTCTGCCTCTATCCAAATAACCCTATATAACACCGAGCTCAGCTGTCTCTCCTCTATCATAAATAACCCTATATATCACAGAGCTCAGCTTCTCTCCTCTATCATAATAACCCAATATATCACAGAGCCTCAGCTCCCCTCTCCACTATCATATAACCCTATATTATCACTTGAGCTCAGCCTTCTCTCCTCTATATATAACCCTATATATCAAACAGCTCAGCTTCTCTCCTCTATAAAAAAACCCTAAAAATCACAGTGCTCAGCTCCACTCCCTCATGTCCAAATAACCCTATACTATCACATAGAGCGTCATCTCTATTCTCTATCATATAACCCCCTATATATTCAGAGCTCAAGCTTCTCTCCTCTATCATATAACCCTATAATATCACAGGAGCTCACTCCTCAACTCATATAACCCTATAATATCGCTGAGCTCAGCTTCTCTCCTCTATCAAGAATAACCCTACTATATCCACAGAGCTCCAGACTTCACACTATCATATACCTCAAATATCACAGAGCTCTCTACCTCTCCTCATATAATAACCCTATATTTCCAGGCTCAGCTTCTCTCTCTATCATATAATCCTATATATCACAGAGCTCATCTTCTCACCTCTATCATAAAACCCTAAATATCACAGAGCTCAGCACCTCTCCTCTATCATAAAACCCAATATATCACAGAGCTCAGCTTCTCCTCCTCTGTATCAATAACGCCTATATATCACAGACTCATCTATCGATGCTAGCTCGAGACTAGTCATCTATATCACCCGTATATATCACAGAGCTCATCTACTATCCTCTATCATATAACCCTATATATCAAGAGCTCAGCTTCTCTCCTCTATCATATAATCCTATATATCACAGAGCTCAACTCCTCGTAGTCATTAAATAACCCTGATATATCGCAGAGCACAGCTACTCCTCCTCTATCATATAACCCTATATATCACAGAGCTCAGCATCTCTCAATCATAAACTTCTATATACTCACAGAGCTCATCTCCTCTCCTCAATCATATAACCCGATATATTCCAGGTCTCAGAGCTTCTCTCCTCTATCATATAATCCTATAATATCACAGAGCCAGCTATCTATCCTCTATCATATAACCCTAAATATCACAGAGCTCAGCTTCTCCTCCTCTAATTATATCACCCTAAATATCACAGAGCTCGAGCTTCTCTGCCTCTATCATATAACCAATATATCACCGTGCTAATCTTCTCTCCCTCTATCATATAACCCTATATATCAAGAGCTCGAGCGTTCTCTCCTCTATCATATAACCCTATATATCACCGAGCACAGCTCCTCTCTCTATCATATAACCCTATAATATCACATAGCTCAGCTTCTCTCCTCTATTATTATTAACCCTATATATCACAGAGCTCAGCTTCTATCCTCTATCATATAACCCTATATATCACAGAGCTCAGCTTCTCTCCTCTATTATATAACCCTGTATATCACATTGCTCAGCTATATCCTCTCTGTCACATTCTGCTCTCAGATAAGGCAGTAACAATCATCTGACAGATTGTCTTCAAGCTCAAAGGTATCCATTAAGTAATAAATGCTATGTTCACACGGCTTAACTTGGGACGTATCTCGCCCCGTATTTCGCGCCGTACTGCACTAAATACGGACTAGAAACGTCCCATAACATTACGGTAATCCACAGATCTCATAGAGAACTATGGATTCCGTCTCCTCATCCTGCTTCGGATACAATACACCGTGGGGGAAATAGTGACATGTCAATTTACTACGCACTAATTACGCGCTGCATATAATGAGTGTCTTATGGGGCTCGCGCGAGCTCCCGAATTCCGGCGTAATTACGCTCTGCAATTACACCGTGTGAACATAGCCTAAGTCTCTGTACACACCAGTATAATGTAAAACTCTTTAAACAACAATTGTTGTACATGTACGCCACAATGTAGGACCAAGTCTTCTCCATGCACAGATGAGGTTGACAATTAATGTCGTGCTTTGCATTCAAGTCTATATCATATTATACCTGAATTGAGTAGATTGATTTGGGTTGACCAGAATAGAATTTTGCCAAAAAACAAAACAAAAACAAAAAAATCAAATCTAACAAAAAATGTTGTTTATAGTATATTTTTGGGAGACCTTAAAGGGGATTTATCTGTTTGAGCTGCGTCGACGCTGTTCTGCAAATTTTCTCAATTTGACTTTGAAATCCAGGGGCGTGTCTCACCTGACAGCAGGCGTGTCATCCCCTCCCACGAGGCATGTCTCTCCCTCACTGAAGAACTGTGACATCATCATTGTTTGAAGCAGGGGATGCAGAGGGTTGTCTGGATATAACAGCTCTGTAGCCTCCTGCCTGCTTATGTTCGCAGCCTTGAGGCTCCACAAGCTGCAGCAAGCACCTATTATATCTATTATATCTCTTAGTTTACACACTGAAAGCCAGCAGCTTTAACTTCTGTTCTAGTGGTATTCAACCAAATTGTACTGACAACAGGCAGAGACCTTTACTCAACTACAAGGCCAAATGTCAGCTTCAAGTAAAGATCTCTGCTTGCTGTCAGTGATATGAGTGAAAACAGTGGAGGGAGAAGCAAATCAGCTTTGAGAGAAGAACCTGCTTAACCTGTAACTGACTTGGGCTGATGGTGTAGCGGTAGAGTGTTGGTTTTACAACGAAGGGGTTTGGAGTTCTAGTCCCCTCCCGGGGTTTATTCCCCCCCCCCCCCCTTAAATTCTACACATATGTAGAGAGACCTAAAATATATATGTCAATCTCTATAATGATATATATACACATACATAGCTCCCCTATATCATGTCTCATCCCTGAGAGTATATGCATTGTATCACATCGGTTGGAAGTGCATGGTGTGACTGTGAGGATGGGACACTAGATAGGGGAGCGTTCTGTGTGTGTATATATAAAAATATAGATGTCTACACAGATAGTTTCATATATTTACATATGTGTACAATTTTAAAAAAAAAAAAAACAAAACAAAAAACGATGGGACTTGATCCAATCTGTCTTTCAGCTGATCACCTATGCACGTACTATACAACAGCTCATACAGACACATGTTGAATCCTATGTTATACATAAGATGATGACGTCATAACGAGGCGCGGCTTGCAGTCGATCTGCGCAACAGAACGCCTTCTTTTCAAAGTTTCAAACTGAATCCTGTGAGGAGGTGAAATCAACCTCTTGGCAAAAGCCCTTTAAACAGGCAGTAATTGCCCAGATCATCACCATAGAGCTGAGATGTACATAGAGCCAGCAGACTCTGGTTTCACTATCGATTTTAACAGCTCAGAGGGGAGTAAACACAGAGTGTGCAGGCAGCCAATCACAGGCAGGGCGTGGCCATGACGTTTCTGTCTAGGGGCATATCCCAACAGGCTGAATGAAATGTCAGCCAGCCAATCACAGTGCAGGGGGCGTGTCTAGGGCACAGGAATCGACCCGACGGCGTTCTGACCCAGCAACAGCAGAAATAGAAGACAGAATTACAGAGAAGCTGATATCTGCTAAACCAAGTGACAGAGGTAATGCAACCCAATTACAAAAGTGCTTATTTATACTGTCCCCATACTCTGAGACATGATCTTTGTAACGATAAAACCCCTTTAAAGCTTAAATTACTGTTCCGCAGTACTCCTAGTGCAGCATCACATTCTGTCTGATATACAATGTCCCATCCGATGTTACTTCCGGTTACCACAGCTGAGGGATAACCCCTATGTTATGTAAAGATCAGAAGCGACGCTGCAGTAGGTGTGCCACTGGACAGGGAGCATCACTGAATGATAAGTTAACCCATGAAAAGCCCTGTCTCCAATTCAGGGTTGGCATTAGGATTAGGGATATTTCTAGAGAGAAAATTCGGGTTTGGCACACCTTTATTCAAAAGGTCAATCAAACCAGTGCCAAGTGGAACAAGATTCATTAAAGCAGCAAAGATAACTCCAGTCCAGGCCATTTAACAACTTAGATGTCATGGTCAGCGCAACTGTGACATCTAATCTGATATACCAAAGGTGGTGTCCTCTCCATCACCCAATCGCAGTGCTGGTATGGCATCTGGTGAACCTAATGAGGCCTCCTGGTCAGCCATCGCACTGCACCTATAACGCCCTGTCTTTAGCAGGGTGTAATAGAAATTACACACTACACTGCAATAAATTAGTAGGGTGAGCCCCAAGAATTGTAGGGTGAGCCCCAAGAATCAACCACACTGGTGAGCTCAAGAATCAACTCCACTGGTGGGCCCCAAGAGTCAACACCACTGGCACTCCCCAAGAATCAACTCCACCGGTGATCTCCAAGAATCAACTCCACTGGTGAGACCAAGAATCAACTCTACTGGTGGTCTCCACGAATCAACTCCACTGGTGGGCCCTAAGAATCAACTCCCCTGGTGGACATCAAGAATCAACTCCACTGGTGAGTCCCAAGAATCAACTCCACTGGTGGGCCCCAAGAATCAGCTCCACTGGTGAGCCCCCAAGAATCAACTCCACTGGTGGTCTGCAAGAATCAACTCCACTGGTGAGCCCAAGAATCAACTCTACTGGTGGACTTCAGCTAACAATAAATAATAAAAATTTAACCTTTATTTTAGACAAATTGGATATTACAATGTATAGTGCCCCAGAAATTTTAAAAACAGCATTGCACTTGAACTATTTTACTAGTATATTATTTAAACTCAGAGCATCCCACGAGCTATTGCTTTTAGCAAAATTTATTTATTTTAATCAAAAAATTACCACTCGTTGTTCTATATTGTGGTCTACACAGCGTTGGGTACAATCGGATTTTTGGTGGATTCTCAATTCTGAATCCACCGTACAACCGATCAGAAACCTGTGCTGTGTAGGCATAGCCTTACCTCTTTTTTAGTTAAGAAAAATAAAGTTTATGAAATCAGGGATGTAAAAACAGAAAAGTTGTCCACAAAGATCTCTGCATCAGTAGCAGCTGGTATGAGAATGGGAACATCTCTCTTATGGAGAGCACCAGTTAAGGCGTGTAGTGTTTTGATTGCCTTTAAGCCCACTATAAGCATCTGATATACAAGGATTATGGGAAAGGAGCTGGAAAGCTCACTGCGCCTCTAAGGTTTAACAAATCTCAATTTACTTCTGATTCACTGAATCTTGAGAAGCAAAAGGGATATTGTCAAGCCAATATTGCTTCATTAATAACGCGTTTCGGGTTTTTGCCCCTATTCAGTTTAGAGCAGAGCGATATTGGCTTGACTGGTGGAGGCAATGAGTGGGTTGAGAAGGGAACATCTCTCCTTATGGAGGCACCATTTTAAGGCGGTGTGTTTTGATTGCCTTTTAGCCCACTAAGCATCTGCATACACAAGGCATTATGGGAAAGGAGCGGGAAAGCTCACTGCGCCTCTATAGGTTGTAACAAATCCTCAATTTACTTCTGATTCAATGAATCTTTGAGAAGCAAAAGGGAATAATTGTCAAGCCAATATTGCTCATCTACATATGCGTTTCGGGGTTTTGCCCCTCATCAGTGTAGAGCAGAGAGAGCGGGTCATTGTACTCTAAGTTTAGTCGTGCTGTGTTAATAGCCTTGTCGGTTGTTCTGGAGTGTAACCAGGACTGGGACAAGATACTAAGGCATATAGTGCTCCCCTATGGAAAATTCAGCCCACTCCATACTCCTTGCTCCCGCTTTTCTGCCTGCGATGTTGAGGCTCCGTAGGCAGTCGCCTATTTTTGCCTACCCATTGTCCCAATCCTAAATGTAACTATATGGGTGCAGAGTTTGCACAGTTTCCTGGTACCAAAAGGGGCCCAATGGCCCTCTACCTTGTGAGAAGACACTATAAATGGCATAGGGTAGGAGGGTGCCTTGATACAGTTTTCCCAGGGCCCAGGACCTTTTCTATCCACATTTGCTACTAATAACATTTACCTATGAATCCATACCACACACAGACAGCAATTACATTATTCACATGTACACGGTATAGACACTACTGAGGTTCGTGGCTAATGAAGACAGGAGGACAATTACAGTCTACGCACAAGTCAAGGGAGGGAAATGTCATCCTGCTTGCAAAGCTTCTATTAAATGATGTGTTTTATAGCAATAATCACAGGTTGTTAGCAGCATTATTATGGGTTCAGCTGAGCGTATTGAATGCCTATGGGCAATGGCTGAGCAAGACAGCCGTGAATGAGATCTATAAATCTGTAATTGCGTCTTTTTGCATGTGTGGCATCTTCTGGATGTTCTTGTACTAGTTTTCCCAAACTACTTGTTGCAAAATATTCTTACATCAGAAGCCTTTAATGTATCATTAACGCATTGGGTGTCCTATTTCCATATAAAAGCTTTAGCTTAGGTCCGCTTCTCATTCACAGTGGGGGGTAATTGAGTAACCAGGTGGAAAAGTCTGAATCATTAGTGACCTATGACAAGTTGTATTTAAAGCAAGTTACTCAATACAGGCAAAGTTACTGCACTAACAGTAAATCACATACTGCTCTATCGCTGTTCGTCTATAATATCTCATAAATACAGAAGGTAAAATAATTCAGTAATAATTTCTCCTGACCATTGTTTCAATGTACCCGCTAAGCTCCATTAAATGTGCACGTAAAGCCTTAAGGCTTCGATATTTTTGTTTTAAAATTTTGTGTAGTCTTTTTGCAGATCATATTGTATTTTAATGACACCTTTTGCAGTAAATGTAATGTATTAAAATGTTTTAATTCATTAGCATTGCTCAAATATGACCCTATTTGGTTCAACTGAACTTATGAAAAAATTGTGAAGAAATGAACTTGACACAGGTTATAAATTTGAAAAAAAATTCAGGTTTGGAGTTTTTTTCTTTGACTCTTCCCCTATCCCTCTCTATAGTTATAACTGTAATTTGAGAATTGGGGTTAGGGTTGTTAAACAAGTTTTCACTTCCGATTAACATAACTTTGGGCCTCTATTGAAGTAACAAGAAGTGATGTCAGATGGGACATCAGACGGAAAGTTGAAACAGGAGCTGTGAAGAACATGACAAAAGTCACCCCAATTCTTGTAACTTCACCTAAGCTCCCTCACTGCTCAACACCTGTCATTGAGGAATGACCTAGGCTATCACCAATTTTCACAAGTTCCTCATAGTCACCTTGGAGACCCAGGTAATGATAGTGATAGTTTGGGAGAGATGTAAAGTGGTTCAAAGAGATGGACGAGTCACAGCGGAGTCGGAATCTCATAAAGAATTATGGAATAACCGTACATCACAGGCACACCCCAGTTTCAGATTTTTAAATATGAAAGCACCCCACATGCATAGCTTTCACTCCCTCACTTAAAGGACCCACAGGCATGGAGAAATGGGAAAATGGTACAAGAACAGAGCAGCAACCTATTTTTTTGTACATAGTTGTAACTTAGGTCCATCCAGTTTTGATGATATCATTGGCATGGCTCTGCCCCATTCTTCTGCCAGTATATGGTCCATTCCAGTATTAGAAGAAGGAACCAGCATGGCCCTGGAAGGAGGAGAGTGCAGACCATCCCAGGGATATGACAGGAGTGTGAAAGGGGAGTGCTAGGGATGTGACTTGGGATGCCCCAGTATAGTTAAAAATTTTAGCCCACCTGGGCCCGCTGTTGTCTCTATTGGACAGGGGATACATGCACCAGCATGCCAGGAGCTTCCTCTTAGGACCAGCAGGCCACATTCATACCCCCCATGTGTGCCCTATGCCAAGCTAACTTAAGGTAACTTGACACATCTTGCTGTTTCTTTTTCTATACCCACATGCCATCTGCATTTGCACCTCTGACCAGTATATGTATAGCTGTATCCCCATGTATGTATTGTTTGTCTAATGTGCTCACAAGGCGATTAAACAGATAAACTTTGATCCTGAGCTGGTCTGTTGTCTTGATTGCCCCGATCCCATGTGTCAGTTTTTCTTTGTCTCGAATATATCGCTACCTGGGGTGGTTCCTGGCTTAGTTATGAGTTTGTAATGGACCAGGTTTGTAACAAGCGAGGAACTTGTGGCAGTCTACTGGGCTGGCAGAGTTCATTTTCACTGGTGCGGGTAAACTGATCTCTCCCAGCCATTCAGGGTTGTGGGTGAGTGTGGTATCCTCCCTGGGTCTTCCTTATCTTTCTAATTAGATTTAAACATGTAGACAAAGGTAAATAAAAAATGTTACAAAATATATTGCTGTTCTGATTTTGCTTGATTTCAGAGTTAGAGCAGTCCTCATCCCCTGCTTGTTTGCATGAGCTTCTCTAGTTACCAACCATCTCTCTCTGCTCTAGCAGCAGCCAGTCACTCGTTTCTGTGTCTTGTCAGAAGCACAGGAGCTTTTCAGTCTCTGATCTTATCTTTCTACCGAGAAAACGTTAACCCTTTGAACCTGAGAGTAGTCCTGTAACATCCTGTCAGGTCTACAGAGCACATTTATGTGTAATTACATCACAGATAACAGAGTCAGTCAGCAGCTAACTGTGTCTCTTGGCATGTAAGCTTTTCTTAATCATAGCCTTATGCAATGATTAAGGACATATTTGAAATCTGAAACACATGAACAGTATCTCTGTTTTTAGTAAGGATTATACAAATCTCTGTATGATATTTTTATAATTAAATAAATTAAACATTTTTAGTGAGTGCTGGTCCAAATACACTATCTACATACTCTTAACGATTTCTGGGGTGTATATTATTTGATGGAGCTGAAAATCTAGTACAAGAAACCTGGTCCAGATAAATGTGTGGCTTCTGGACAAGTTTCACTGCACAACAATCCGGGTGAGAATGACAAA
This sequence comes from Phyllomedusa bahiana, assembly GCA_025379985.1. Taxonomy (NCBI): domain Eukaryota; kingdom Metazoa; phylum Chordata; class Amphibia; order Anura; family Hylidae; genus Phyllomedusa; species Phyllomedusa bahiana. The sequence goes on from JAODAL010072400.1 coordinate 13,405, forward strand.
ATGTAGAGAACTTCATCTAATGGTTCAAAATCCTACATAGTGCACCAGCAATTTTTCAAAAACTTTCAACACCCCTGTGGTTATGTATTTCATTCTGGTGACGTTGAGCCACCTCTGTGCTCCTGGCTCAGGAGGAGTTGTGGGAACTTGGAGATATGTCAGTGTTCCCTGTCGGACTTGGTGAGGCATCTCAATGTGGATTACCAGTTTAACTATAGCTACTCATGTGGAGAGACTTTTAACCTTTCCAACCAACTGACCTTTTTTTTTTCCTTTAATGAGTGAAGTATATACATGCTACTGTAAGACTATCTGCAAATTAAAAAGGTTCTAAACCTGATAACTTTTTTACTTTTCCATGAATGGTCCTGTGTGAGGGCAAAGTGTAGTGTATGGGGCACATGTATGGAAACAATTGTACTTCTCAGTAAGTCAGTGAAGCATTTGTCAGTATGTCTGAAAGTGTCTCACAGCACCTTATAAATGTGTCCCGCTGTGAGACAAAAATGTCCCACTAAATGTTCGACAAAAAAAAAAAAAAATGTGTCTGAGCCTCGCCAGTTTGAAATTGGCATGGGGGAGTGAGCAGGGGGCCGGCACTTCGCCGGCCCATAGACTTGCATTACCAGCGGCGCATATACGCCGCTAGTAATTCACATGTCAATTATCTCCCTGCCCGGCGGATTCGCCGAGCAGGGAGAGGAGACGTAATCCATAGTTCTCTATGAGAACTGTGGATTACCGTAATGACTGGGCCGTTTTCAGCCCGTAATTTGCGCACATCGGCGCGTAATTACGGACCGAAATACGGCCCATTTTAAGCCGTGTGAACATGGCCTAAGGGTGTGTTCACATTATGTATTTTTCACTAAATATGCATGAAAGCAAATGTAATGCGCACCCCTTTTTTTTTTTTTATAGAAATAAGAGCCATAGTTCATGCTTTGAACTACAGCACAAATTTTTTCAATGTTGATTTTAAATCCATATCATACAAAAGAAATAGGTGAAATGCCGCAGTGCATTGAGTAGGGGTGACAAAATCACAACAAAATCCTCGGCAACTGAAAGCAAAATTATGCAGCACAAATATGTGGCTAGACTTATATTTCCGCCACATATTGCATGGTGCATTTTTCCTTACCCCGAGAAAAAAAAAATCAATAAATAAATGGGAGAACTTCTAAAATTCATGAAAATGTTGCCTGGTCAAACTTACTGTGCAATTTGCTTTCCTATTATTTTTTGTCTCTTTCATTGTCTACATTCATATAGTTCTGCATTTATGCTTTTTCTTCTGATGTTTTCCTTTGACAATTTGCATTGATATCGATCATTTTGACCATATTTTATGTTTTCTTTAAAAATTCCCCAGAAATGAAATATTTGTTTTTTAAGTTGATATTTCATTATTTTATGTTTTGCCTAATAAATTGCCCAAGATCCTTTTGTAAGTTCTCACACGGTCACTCGTGGTGTTCTGTAAGTGTTAAGAGCCAATCTCCTGGTGTGTTTGGCTGCTAGTGTCTGTTATAAAGGCAACATTGTGAATGTATTCCCATGACCTCCCACCTATGAATACACTATCTTCACACTGTGGTGCTCACATGGCAGTACTCATCCATTTCAACTCAATTACAGAGACGTTATTGCAAATTTGTGTGTGTATATTAACGTGTGTATATGGATGTATATATATTTATACAGTGGGGGAAAAAGTAC
>JAODAL010072401.1:0-15126 GCA_025379985.1 Phyllomedusa bahiana
TGAGGGTGAAACAGGAAAAAGGGTGTTTTATGTAAAAAGAGATTTATTGATTTTTTCCCGCCAATCGCAACCATACACATTTCCCCTTCCCTGACGTCGCACACACCTCTTTACCCTGTCCAAATTTTGTAATCTTATTTTCTGGCCGCCAAAATTACGGGAACGCCGAAAAAAAAGGGGCGATCTTAATAAATGATGCACAGATTTTAACCTTAAAATTTTCGCATTTATCTGGAAAAATTTTGATCACCATAAAGGGCCCTTTTTTCCCATTTCAACTTTTTCGATAAAAAAACGCTCAAAAAACCCAGTTGTTGAGGTCCGGGTGCTGTATCGAAAACAAAAAAACGGGAGGAAAAAAATAAAATGAAAATTTTTGGGGATAGATTTTTTTAAACTAAAAACGTGGGGAAAAGTATCCAAACATAAGAATATACATCTGTATGTGTATGTGACGAGACCATGGGCTTCCATAGGGCAAACATAGTCCTAACTGGACTAAGTTTGTTTTATATAGTGAATGTGCACGGTTTCTGCAATGGACACAAAACGGGGGTTACAAACCCAGGGGCGTCCTGGCAGATTTTAAACCGGGGGGACAGCCCCCCAATGAATTGCCCGTTCCCAGTTTCGGCCCGGGTCCGGGCCCTGCGGGGGCCTGGAGCGCCCTCATGCGGGGGGGCGCCCGCCGATCTTCTGACTGTGCGGCCGTTTTTCATCGGCCGGCAGTTTATGTCGGGAGGGGGCAGGGCGGATCAAATTTCCCCTCCGGGCTGCTCCCCCCGTTTTGTATCAAACGCTTGCCCGAGCGGTACAAAACCCGTTTGGGTCCCCAAGGGGGGGGTGGAAAGCGCCGCTGTCATCCCCCCCCCTGCGAGCCCGGGATCCCCTTTAGCCGGCAAACTCTGCCCCGGCCCCAGGAGGGGCCCGGCCCCCCGAGACGGCGTAAAAACAGTGTGATGGGAAACACGCTGCTTACACCCTCTCAAGCTCAAAGGGCCGGGCGCCGGGCCGGGGTCATTAGGTTTAAATAGTTTTTTTTTTTTTTATTAACTACAGGGCGGGGGGAAGTGTGGCTACAGGGGGGATTTGGCACAGGGGGGGCATTTTGTGGCTACAAGGGGGGGGATTTGGCTACAGGGGAGGGAAAGTTTGGGTTTCAAGGGGGGGGGATATCTAAAGGGAGGGCATTGTGGCTACAAGGGGGGGCATTGGGTTTTCGGGGAGGGGGATTTTTGGCCCACAAAAGGGGGGGGGAATTTTGGCTACAGGGGAGGGATGTGTGGCTACGGGGGGAAAATGGCTACCCGGGGAGGGATTTTGTGGTACAAGGGGGGATGTGTGGCTACGGGGGTCATGTGTGGCTACCCGGGGGAAAATTGGGTACGGGGGGGGGCATGTGGGGCTACAGGGGGGATATTTTACGGGGGGGGGACATGTGGGGCTACAGGGGGCATATGGTAAAGGGGGGTGGGGTACAGGGGGGATATGGTACGGGGGGGGGCCCTGTGTGGCTACAAGGGGGGGCAAGTGTGGCAAAAAGGGGGGGGCATTTGTGGCTACAAGGGGGGGCATGTGTGGGGTACAGGGGGGATATGGCTTTCGGGGGGGGGGAAAGTGGGGGGCTACAAGGGGGGGGAAAGGGTACGGGGGGGGGGTGTGGGGGTACAGGGGGGATATGGCTACAAGGAGGGGCATGGTGGCTACAAGGGGGGGGGATAAGGCTACAGGGGGGGTGTGTGGTAAAGGGGGGGAATATGGCCGGGGGGGGGATGTGGGGGCTACATGGGGGGGCATGTGTGGCTTCAAGAGGGGGCATATGGCTACAAGGGGGGGGCATGTGTGGCTACAAGGGGGGCATAGGCTACAGGGGGGGCCTGTGGGGGTACAGGGGGTGCATGTGGGGCTACGGGGGGGCATGTTGGGGGCTAAGGGGGCATATGGCTACAGGGGGGGCATGTGTGGTAAGGGGGAAACATTCACTGGGTACAGGGGGCCCATATGGAAAAGGGGGGATGTCATGGCTACAAAGGGGGGGTATATTTTAAGGGGGGGAATGTCAATGGCTACAGGGGGGATTTTATGGCCCAAGGGGGGCCCTGTCACTGGCTTCAGGGGGGCTTTTGGCCCCCCCGGGGGGGCTGCACTGGCTACAGGGGGCCCATTTTGGCTAAAAGGGGGCAAAGTAAATGGCTACAGGGGGCCTTATGGCCCAAGGGGGTTTTGTCCCCTGGTACAGGGGGTCCTAAATGGCTACAGGGGGCCATGTCACTGGCTAAAAGGGGGGGAATTATGTGGGTATGGGGGGGAGTAAAAGGGTACAGAGGGGTAATCACCCGACACAAGGACAATTTTTACTGGGTAAAGGGGGGAGTTTAAAACCCGGTAGGGGGGGCTAAAAAACCTGGCTAGAGGGGGCTACAAAAAAGGCTACAGTGGGCTATACCTGGCTTAGGGGGCAAATATTTTTTCCCTACAAGGGGGGGAAAAAATTTTTAAAATTTGGGGCACTATAAGGGTGGGGGGTTTTTTATAGAGATAGGAAATTTGTAGAGAAACGGTGATAAAATTTAGGAGTCCTAAAATGTTTGTTTTGTAAAAATTTTTTAGTGAAGATTCTGGACCGGGAAAAAAACATCATGGCGTTGGGGCAGATGGAGAAGAAGAAGAGAAAGAGAAAAAAACTCTTTTTGAGACGTCTCCTGTAATCCTTAAAAATAACTTTCGTTTAATCATTTATAGTTTCCTGACGTCTACATACAAAGGTTTTTTTTTCTTAAAAATTCCTCCGGGAGTTCACAAAAGAGACGCAAAAAAAATTTCCCCTGGTCACCAGCCCCCACCCCAGAAAAAACTTAAGGGCCCCAGCCCCGGGGGTTTTTGGGGCCTTTGAACCCAAAACCCCCCCACTTTGCCCTTAAAGTCAGGGGACTGCTGTGGATAACCTTTAAAGGGTGGGAAAAAAGAGTTTTGAATGGGGGGCCCCAAAAATCCTGCATTTTACCCCGAACAAAGAAAAACAAGGGAAAACAAGGAAACCAGATTCTTTAAATGAATGTCAACTGTATGTAACTGGCTAGCTTTTTTTGATGCAAGCATTTTATGGATAGATCAAACAGATGTTAGAAAAGCATAAATAGAAACTTTATTTACATTATGCCGTCCGTAGTTTTAAAATGTACCAAATAATTTTCTGATGAAATGTGCTGTCAACCTACTAATCAAACAAACATAGATATCCAGTACTTGTAGTATAACTACTTCCCTATAAATGCCATATTAAAACATGCAACGATAGCTTCACAAGCACACGCATCATTACATTTTTCAAACCTATCGGTTCTTGATCACAGCATACAACAGATACATCCACTATAATACAATCCACGAAAACTATTGTACAAGAGACATAACCACATTTATAGAAAAAAATACACATATAGGGTGACCTATATATATATACGGGGCTGCGCCAGTAGTCTGGTGTCCTTTCAGCCCAAAAGCTGGTGTCGTCCTGTTCTCTCGATTTCTAATCAGACGCACTCCAAAATTAGGTGCCCACAGCACTTTGTATTGCGCCTAAGATGTGGGGGAGTAATAGAGGCGTGTCACACCACAACCGTATGATTCTACACATTTATGTTGCATAAAAATCATACTGAGTGTAACACAGGTAATATGTAAAAGAGATTACTCCTGATATTCGTGTTGTCAGGGATCCTTTTTCTGATATCCAGAAAGCTTAGTAGTTTAACATAGGCTGCTCTTATTGGTTTACATACCTAATTTATACCTAGAAAACAAAATGTATTGGGAGAGCCCCCATATTTATGACATGACATTTACCAGCCCCTTGTATTTGCCTCTCCTGTGCACTTAAAACACGGTCCAACAATCTTGTTTTAGATGTACAAACTATGTATGATAAATTGCACAGTGTGCTGTGAATCATGTAAAAGTCATGATGCATATCCCAATTAATACGGCGCTCGATTTTAAAAGCTTTTTTTGTACTAGAAGAATAAATAGCATCCTTTTTAATAATATAATCACAAATGTTATACCACACATTGCTCCACACATGCATATTGCAATAGGCAATAGTTAGTCAAGATACTGCATATACAGAACTTGGAAACAATGAGTTCCAAAAAGCCCATTTAACCATATATGACCTCCTCTCTTGCACTACATCAAGGAGTCTTGTCCTGGCAAAGTACTGGTAGGCATTTTTTTTAAAATAACTGCTCTGTGACAAGGAGTAAACTGCATCAGAATGCAATCTGCCTATTGTCCCATCTGCTGAACAAGCATTTGTTACACTTATTTCTGAATTTCACTTGTTAACAGCTCTCGCTAACAACCCTTCGGCATAGCACCTTTTTCTAAAGGTGGTATCCTCCCTGGCATTTGTAGAACGATTGCAATTTTTTTGCAATATATTTCTGGATATTTGTGTGAATTTAAAGCATAGTTGCCAACTTTTGAAAATGAAAAAAGCAAAAATTTGCATGGCCACGCCCATCTTGACGGTATGCCACACCCCTTCAAAAAGCCACACCTACTCCACCTAACTGCATAACAGCTTTGGAAGAAAGCCAGGTAGATGCCCTTATAGCCAGGTAGTAGCCCCCGATATCCTGGTAGTTCCCCTTACAGTCAGGTAGATGCCCCTTGTAGCCAAATAGATGCCCTCTCTGTAGCCAGGTAGAGCCAAATTTGTAGCCAGGTAGATGCTCCCCTTTGTTAGCCAGGTAGTGCCCCCCATTGTTAGCCAGGTAGATGCCCCCCATGTTTGCCAGGTAGATGCCCCCATTGTTTGCCAGGTAGATGCCCCCATTGTTTGCCAGGTAGATGCCCCCATTGTTAGCCAGGTAGACCCCCATTGTAGCCAGGTAGTGCCCCCATTGTAGCCAGGTAGTGCCCCCCATTGTAGCCAGGTAGTGCCTCCATTGTTAGCCAAGTAGTGCCTCCATTGTTGCCAGGTAGTGCCCCCATTGTAGCCAGGTAGACCCCCCATTGTAGCCAGGTAGTGCCCCATTGTAGCCAGGTAGTGCCTCCATTGTTGCCAGGTAGTGCCCCCATTGTAGCCAGGTAGTGCCCCCCATTGTAGCCAGGTAGTGCCCCCATTGTTAGCCATGGTAGTGCCCTCTCTGTTGCCAGGTAGTGCCCCCCCATTGTTAGCCAGGTAGTGCCCTCTCTGTTGCCAGGTATCTGCCCCCATTGTAGCCAGGTAGACCCCCATTGTTAGCCAGGTAGACCCCCCATTGTAGCCAGGTAGACCCCCTATTGTAGCCAGGTAGACCCCCATTGTAGCCAGACAGTGCCCCCCTAAAACCAATAAAAATAAAATAATAAAATCCACTTACATGACCAGGCTCCTGCAGAGCGGCCCGCTCCTGGACATCTCCTCAGCAGTGTCACAGGGGAAGTGAGACCAGCCGCACGTCACTTCCTCTGTGACGCTGACATGTGTGTACGGCGCACAGCGGCGCCGGACATACAGGGGGAGGAGGCAGGAGGAAGCGATCCCTCCTGCCTCCTCCCTGCTCAGCGAGGTTCCAGGCGGGTGAAGCGGGCGCAGCGCCTGATCCACCCGCCTGTGGGAACGGACCGGCGGTGCCAGAGTAGCGCACCAGCGCTACTTAGGCGCCGCGGTCATTTAAGGGACCCCCGCCGTCTGTTGGCGGCGGGAGGAATTCCAACTCCCCCGGGAGGCCGGGAGGGGACCCCAAATAGCGGGACCCCCCCGCCAAAAATGGTAGAGTTGGCATGTATGATTTAAAGATGTTCATGAGAACAGACCAATAATAGTGCATGTGAGCCAAACATATTCCATATGCCATTTAAAGCTGTAAAAAGTTTTCAAAATCTTTATTATCCTTTAAAAGAGTATTCCCATCTCACAAGTTGGCATTAAACATGTAGACAAAGGTAAATAAAGATATTTACCAAATACATTGCTGTTCTGATTTTGCTTCATTTCAGAGTTAGAGCGGTTCTTATCTCCTGGTTGTGTACACAAGCTTCTCTGGCTTACTAATCACCTCACTGTGTTCTGGCAGCCCTGACTGGGATAGTGCCTTCATTCCCTGCTGTGTCCTATAAGCGGAACAGGAGTTTGTTTATCTTTCTTCCTGACAAACGTTAACCCTTTGGAGCTCTGTAGCCTTATGCCCTGCTGTTTAAACCTTTCGGTTATCAATGTCTATCTAATAGGTTTAGGTAGGAATAGCAAAACTGAAATGTCAGTCACTGTTCTAAAACTGCCCATAGCTTGAATAGGAGGTGGGAGCCTGAAGCTGGCTGTAAAGAGCAGGCAACAAGCAGGTAGAAAACCCCTTTAAGTTCCAAGGTAAGCTCTGAACAAGGGCTTGCAAATAATTATATCCATTTATGAAACTATGTAAATGAATGGGACATGGAATTCTAGTAGATTTTGACACAGATTTCAATGCAGAATTGTCATTAAAATGCATCATGTAAAAATACCTTACAAGCTGAAATATATTTGTTGTATGAATCTGATCATGGCGAAGTTTACACAATGTTTTTGGTAAAGTTTTTGCAGTATTTTACATTTTCTTTTCTTTGTGCGAAAGATAGAAAAAGAAAAGACTAAAAAGTAACTTTTATTGTTGGACTAACAAGCAGTACTTTGTTTCAGTGATATGTGTGAAGTGTGGAACCAGTTACCATGAGGAGGAAGGATACAGTCTCATGCATGAGGTAGAGTCACGTACACTATGGCTGCATGGAGGCACACACAGCGTTTCTGATGCTTTGGACTATAGAGCTGTAGGCTCCATATAATTTGAACTATACTTCAGGGTTATTGTAACCTAGAAATAATGCATTGAGATGATAATAGCATTATAAGGTTATTCTAACCTGGTAATGGAAAAATAGTTCTGTACTTTGACATCGGATTAAATAAGCTATATTCATTTATAAAGGGGAAATCGAAGAATGAAACAATCCCGTTTCCCAAAAAAAATTTTAAAACACAGGAGGTAGGAAAAATTAGTAAATTTAGAGCCCCTCAGAAGTCTGTTCTTTTTTTAAGGGACTGTATAAAAATTTGGAGGTTGACAAAACCCCTAATTAATTTATTTGCATGAGCCAAAGGTAAAAGGGGGAGGGTTTTCAAATGGGGGGGGGGAAAAAAGGAACAACTTTTTCTTTACTTGCCCCTAACGGGCCCCTACCCTTAGGGCCTATTGACCAATTTAAACTCCCCCCAACCAAAACCTTTAAGAATAAAGGAGAACCATCAAACTTGGTAAATTGGGCCACAGAAACCCATTTTATTTAAAAACCCCAAGTTTTATAAAAAACCATTTACACTCCCAATGAGTAAATACCCAAAATTACCCATCACCCCAAGACCCCATAGTCGGGGACAAAGCTTGGGGCTAAGGCCCTTTGGAAAGGCCGAAAACTCTAAAACCTTTACCCAAGCCGGGGCGAACCCTTTTCCTCTTTCCACCATTTTTTTGCCCCCCGCCCTCACCCCCGGCCCCCAGGGCCCCCAAAAACCCACCTAGGGGGGCTACGCTTTTCCCAAATCCCCTTGCCCCCAAGGCCGCACCCTTTTGGGGAAGCCCAATTTCCCCAAGCGGTCCATCCCCCAAATTTGGGGAGCAAGTGAGCCGGGACTCCCCCACAAACTTTCCACGACCCCAAAGGACCCCAACCCGCCATAGCTAGCGCCCAAAGGTTTCCCTCATGGGCGCGAAGCCCCCCCCCCCCAAAGGATCGTTCCAACCCCTTCTTAAAATCCAAAGCCCAAAAAATCTAGCCCAACGGCGTTAAAAGTGGACGCCCCCCCTACCCCAAAAATTTCAACACCCTTTTCCAGCTCTCTATCCCGCCCCCCCAAAACCCCCCTTTTCCTGAACAAAAGATGCCCCGTTTTTTCCCTTAATGCGTGCTCTATTAAAAACCCGCCGCTGATCGATGCCCCAAACCCCTAACCAGGGCCTTATACGACCAACCAAAAAAAACCAGGCCCCGGTTTCCCTGGTCCAAAAACCCTCGGGAAAATCATCCCGGTTATCCCTTATTAAGTCTTGATTGGGCGCATCCCCAGTTTCTTTTCCCCGGATGGAAAACCCCCACATCCGGTACCCTGTCCCAGGGGGCCAAACTGCGGGAAAAATCCCGCTTTAATTTGTTTCATTGGGAAAAGGCCTCGCTTGCCAATCCCCCGAATCCCCGCCAAGTCCCCGGAAATTTACCCCAGTTTTTCGCCCACTTGCACGCAGCGCTGCTCTCCCCGCTCCCCAGTGCCCCAAAAAAAGGGGCCAAAAATCCGGGCCCTTTCGCTCCCCTAAAATAAAAACAAGAGACACAAGAACTCAACAACATCTCAAAAACCCGGAATAACCACGGCAGCGAGAGGATAATTCCCCGTTTTCCCCCCCTACATTCTTTTTAGGGAAAAAACCTGACCCAAAATGAGGGCGGATAAATAGCTTGTATCGACCCGTTTCCCCTCTCCCAATTTTCCGATTGACCCCGACCCAAAAACCCAACTGGGCCGCTTTGTAGTCCCCAATTCAAAATAAATGGGGAGCGAAATGAAAAGGACCCAACCCCCAACTCCTCCAAACATCGCCAAAAAAAACTGCCGTAAATTTGGGGAAAAGTGAAAAAAAACCCCAAATCGCTTTGTACCAGTAGTGGGCCCTGCCCACCCTACACTGCCCCTGTTTTCCCATAAAAACAGTAAAAGGGGCCCACTTTCGGGAGTCTCTCACCTCACCCAAAAAACAACGTTCGGCCCTACCGTTTGGGATCCGTTTTTGATCGTCTTACCCGGATCGAAAAAACCCCGGCTAAAACATTGCACGTCCCCCCGGGCTGAAAAACCTCCTAAAACCCTCTGCTTGGACGGGACCAATTTCCTATCCTAAAACCCCCAAAAAAGGGTTTAATGAGAAGCAAGGCAAAATAGCCCCCCTAAAATTTCTGATCTGAAAATTGCACCAATTTTTCCCTCCCAAAAAATTGCAAAAGCTAAAAAAACCAGGGGCCCCGAAAAAATCCCCCCCCTACACCCCCCGGGCCCGATAACCCCTCAATGCCTCCCTCACTCCAAAAGTCTTGGTTAGGTCAGCCACCCCCCGGGGGGTTTTTAAAAAACCAAAGGCTGGACCTGACATAAAACCGTGATCCCCGGGGAAAAGGGCCCAACCCTCGTTACACCCCATGACCAATAAGACTAAAAAGGCCCCGCCCTTTTCCCCCTCTGTAACTAAGGGCCCCAAAACCCCGTTAACCACTGTTCCAACCCCCCAGACTTGCAAAAAGAATCCCATTTTGCCTGGGGCTCCCGAATGACCCTAAACCCAGCCTTTTCCCGGGAAACTAAAACCAAGGCCCCAAAAAAACCCCGGGGGACATTTCCAACCCCTCCGCCGTGTTTTCGGTGCCAGCCCCCGAAAACGCTCCCACTTTTGAACGAGAAAAGGGAGTCAGCTAAAAATCATTTTTTCCCCCAGGTACATGTCGAGCAAATTACCCATATATTTAATTAAAAACCCCACGCAGTACCAAATGCCGCAAAAAGGGCCCAAAAAAACCGGAGGTATGAAGTGACAGGATTTTAAGGGGCCTTTTACCACCCCCATGTTATCCCAGTTAAACTAAAATTTTTGATTCGCAAGCGTTTTCCCCAAAATTTTCGACCGCCCAAAAAAAATTGGGAACGCCCCAAATTGTCCCAAAATTTCCCTTAACTAAACTGAACTAAACCCTTTTCGGGCGGCCATCCCCCCGCACACACTCCCCCGGGCAGTACCCCCCAAAAAATTTTCCCACTCCCCGCCGCATCCGTAAACACCTCGATGTCCGTTTTTATTAAGGGGTTTGGGCCCAAAAAAAAATGGAGCCGGCCCGTTATAATGCGCCAAAAGGGGGAGTCCCACCCCTCAGATCCTCCTTCATCCCTCCCGACAACCTCCAAAAAGATGAGGACCCTTTAAACCCCCGCCGTCGCCTGCGCCACCCAACGCAAAAAAAAACCCTCCCCTTCGGAAATAACCCTGAAAAAAAATTTAAATTTTCCCCAGTAAGACTGCTTTCCCTCAGTGTCTTTTTTTTGGGCTTTCCCAATAGCCTCCTAACCTCGGGCCTCAATTTCCATCAACTTTTTCCTCGGGTAAGGGGAATTTCATTAGCTAATGTTAAATTTGCCGTTCCCCAAAAAAATTGTTGACGTGTGGGCCCCTCCGTCTTGTGGGGGGGGCTAATGGTCCCCCAAAGGGGCTTGCCACCCACGGGCATTGATGAAAAAACAGGGGACCCCCCAAACCCCGAGGCCCGCTGGGCCAATGCAAAAAAAGTCTTTCAAGTAGTGGAAAAACTGATGACGGGCCTGACACGTCCCGTCCCAAACCCTTTCCCAAAAAGGGAAACTGAACCCCTTAAAAATTTGAAGCAAGAGATGGGGAACCCCCCTTTTGGAGGCAAAACAACAAAAATAAACCACCAAAAAAAACCCCGAAACCCGTGCACTTTTCCCGGGTGCCCCGGGGCAACACCCGAAAAGGCGGCTCAATGTCTGTCTTGGCCAAGGGGGCCCCCTTTGGACCGTACACCCAAAACCTATTTTAGTCCCGCGTAAAAGGGGGGTATTGACCAGGGAAACATGGGCCCGGGTCGATTCCATCATTCACAGAAAAACCCTTTGGGAAAGATAGGTGATGAATTTAAACTAAAATTTTTTGGTTCTTTTTAGGAACCACTCCTTTAAAAGGGGAAAAATACCAAATCCGGGAACCGGGGAAGGCCTCAAAAGGGCCCGCCATTTTCTAACCCCGTGACACTTCCTTATCTAATTTTCCTTAAAACACCCCCGGGTGTATACGAGTGACCTCAGGTTTTTAAAAGAAAAAGGGGGCCCCCATGTGTGGGGGGCCGGGATCCCAAAAAACCCCCACCAAAAACTTTCCCTTTTAAAAAAATAAAGGGCCCCCTCCCTATCCCCGGGGACCTTTCCCTTTGGTTTCGGCTCCATCGCGGGTAGGGTCACCCGGGGTCGCCCCCTTTCTGAAAAAATTTCCCCCCCCCCCTTTTCCTTTTTTTTTAAACAACCCCGACGCTCCATGGGACGCGGGGGGGCTTGGGCCCCCCAAAAAATGAAACAGAATGCTTGAAACGGCATTCGCTCCCAAAACTGCATTGACTGTCATTAAAAAATGCCAGCAGACCCTGCTTTGAAAAACCCCTTTTTTTTTAACCCCGCCGAACGACCCCCGGGACCCCCCCGCTGTCCAGAGGGACCAAGTCCCCCCCCGAAGGGCTGGCCGTATCGCTTTGGGGGCCAAAACCCCCAACCATTTAAACCCCATATCCCTTTTTATCCCAAAATAATGCCGGATGACCCCTTTCCCCTGCGAAATTTCTCGTATATCTGAGCCAAAGGCCCCGCCCCCCATTACCCTCTGTGGGCCCCCGCTATAGAATCCAAAGGGAACAAAAAATTCCGGGGCAGTTTCCCGGGCCTTCTCCCAAAGACGTTTCCAAAAAGGAAACCCTGCATCCAATTTTTGGAAGGGTTTTCGATATTAAACGCCACCTTCGTTTTTCCTCTTCCCCCCTTCTTGCTTTCATTTCCCCCTTCCCTTTTGGTATGTTGAATTTCTCAAACGGTAACCCGGGAAAAGTTTTTTGACGTAAATGGGCCTGCCCAAATTTTTCCCTCACCTCCTCTTTTTGGGGAAAGCGCACCTAAAGGGCCTCCCAAAAATACATAAACCCCCCCTCTGCTCGGTATCCAAATTTAACCCCGTCAAACCCCCTCCTGTTCTGTCTTTTACCCGGGCACCGTTACTTTCCCCCCTCCCTTTTTTCCCCCCTTTTCCGGCGACCCCAATTCCCCCACCCCTGAGGGGATGGAAGCAAGTATTCGGGCCCCAAAAAACCCCAGACCCCCCGGCTGGATTGGGGGACGGTTGCGTTTGTGGTCCCGCCGACTCGGTAAACCGTTTTTCAAAACCTCCCCCAGGGTGCTCGTAGGTGTTTTCCAAGTGGCGCCGCCCCCCCCGTCGGAGGGCCCAAAAATTTCCCCCTCCCCGCGCCCGCTGCCCGCGGTGAAAACATCCCATGCTTCCCGCGCGTCGAGGGCCCTTCCCCTCCCCGGAAACCTCGCTCCTTCCGGCCTGCCTTTCTCTTATGGGCCCCCCCGACTGGATCATCGCCAGGGGCACCCCCCGTCGCCACGGGGGACCCAAAAACCCGGAGCCCCCCGATGACCCAACGTGGGCCCGCGCTGGCGCCCCCTGTGCTCCGCTGGGGGCCCCCGGCCCGGAAGGATTCCTCCAGGAGAAAGGCGCCGGAAACGCCCCCGCAGAGCGAAACCCTCCGCCCGGGAGGGTCCCGGAAAAGGGGGTCCCCACGGCGGGGCCCCGGGCCCGGGTAGTCACCCCCAGGGCCCCGGCGCTCCGGGGGGCGAGTCCGGCGCCCCTTTGGGGGAAAAGCAAACTACAAAGGGGGGGGAAAAAGAGGCCCCAGGGGCCCCCCCCGGGGGGTGAAAATTTTCCGGGGGCAGGGCCCCCCCCCCCCTCCCCCCCTTTCCCCGCGAACCCCCCACCTGCTGCGCCAGGCCCCTCGGGGCCGCGCTTCCAGCTGCCCTCCCCGGGTTTCCCCGCAGGGTTAAACCACATTGTGGCATGATGAAAAACCCCCTCACCCCGACCCCCCCCCAGTGACAGAAAAGCGCAGTTGTAGAGGTCACTGCTGTTGTCACGTGCCCCCGTCTGCTTCCCCCAGCGGGGGGGGTCCGGCTTTTAAAAGGGGTCCCACCCCCCCACGCCCCGCTTGGGCTCCCCCCCCCGGCCTACGGGCGCGCGCGGCGCGCCCCACTCCCCGGGTTGCCAACCCGGGCTTAGAAAAAACCCCGCCGGGGCATGAGGGGCTCCCCCTTTAAAAGGGGGTTTCGCCCCCCCTTGGGCGGGGCCCCCGGGTTTTCCCCGTGGATTTTTATTTGGCTTGGCCCCAAAAAAATGTAAAAGCCTTTAAAAAAAAAGTGTGCAAAGGGAAAAAAAATCTAAAGGTGGTTTTTTCGGGGCCACAACATTGATGGGTATTCATTGGGCTACCCCCTCAATTTTAGAAAAGAAGGGGTTGACTCCTTGCACCCCCATTTAAAGGGGTAATAAAGGGCCATGGCAAATCCACCAAAACCCACAACCCCTTCAATGTTTTCAGGCCAAAAAACTCCATCCCTTTTTTTCGCAGCTGGGTGGTTTCTGGGAAAATTAGTCTCATTCACTTTCATTGGAATGAAAAAGGGAAAGGGGGGAATTTTCCCCCCTTAACTAGGCACCCCAAAAATATGAAGTACAAAGCCTTTCTTGGCAAAAAGAGGGTTTTTGGGTCTCCCCCTATGAGAGAAAAATTGTGATAAAGGTAAAGAAACTAAGCTATCTGTGATATTAGGGACAGTAAATTTTTCAAAGGGTGTAAAAATTTCCCCCCAAACACAATTTTTTTTTTTTTTAAACCCCGTTTGTTTGTTTTCTTGGGTTTCTGCAATCTTACCTTTCTGTGTAATAGTAAGGGTTTCTGAGTGGGCAAATTTCCTTTAGGGATTTCAAATGCTGGGTAACAACTTTGTTTTGGGGTTTTGAATATCTTTTCAATGACAGCAGAATCTGCAATGTTTTTAGGGGGAATTTTAAAATTTTTTGCAAATTTTTTTTTTGGGAAAGGGGGTTTTTCTAGCTACGTGTTAGAATTTTGTGAGTAAATATCACAACTTGACTAGTTGACGTATTTTCCCGTATTTAATCCATTTGCTATATGACCCTTATGGCTATGTGTATGGTATCCAAGTTTTTGCTTAAAGGGAAACGTCGGGGGTTTAGCGTGTGGTGTAAAAACGAAATCCTGGGTCAGCCATTACTCCGAATCTCAAAATAGCGTGTGCACTGTGCTGAAATACACAAACAAATTTTCCTTTCAAACCCACTCATGCTCTCACCCTGGCCCATCACATTTCCCTGGATTTTTATTATGCGCACAAATATATATATAACAAAAAAGGAAGGGGCAGGGTTAAGGCGTTGGTTTTATTATTGCAAACAAATCAGACATCTCTGTAGTCCCTTCTGCCCAAATTTGGGGGTTTGCCACTGTAAAAACCATCGGGTAGTTTCCTGAAAGTCCTCTTTTTCTGGTAAAACGTGAAATTTCCAGAAAATATTTGACGTCTCTGGGTGCGGAAACCCGGGAGTGGCGCCATCTTTATATTGCATGTTCCCATAGCTGAGCAATTTAGTAGCGGGAAAAAAAATTAGAATTAAAAAGAAAAAAAAGGTAAAAAGTATACCACACTCATATATATGTATATCAACTTGAAATCCCCCCTAAATATATTTTTTCCCTAATTTGTGTGAACCCCATGTCTGTTCCAATGCCTTCGTTCCTCTCATTTTTTGAGTGACACCTTTTTACGCGGATAGCCACGGTACCCCCACTTTGAGGGCTTTCACATAGGAAAGTCAGATCATCACTATCCTAAATTAACCCTCTGTATTTTGGTGGGGATCGTCATGTCATCTAACATCATCATTGGTTTCATATCAATATCGGTCCCGCCATCATGGGTCCCTTTCTGTGGGTTCACAAAAATTTCCCCCTTTTTCCGCCTTTATGGTTTTATCATCATTCTTCTGATACAGGGGGTAACGCAAATTGAAGTACCATCAGTAACCCGGGGAACACATCCATAGCAATCCCCATTTTGGGGCAACATTTTTCTTTTCCCGGGTCCATGAGGAAAACCCAAACACTCCCAAAAGTTTTTTTCCCAGATGTTTCTTAAGTTCTTGATAGGTCACAAATTTGGGGAGATGGGGTACTGTGGCTTTTCCCTTTACACCAGTTTATCAGGGGTATATGTACAGCTTCTTCTAAAACAGGCACAGACACCCCCTTTTTCTGCTATATCGTCAACTGCCATCGGGTTCTGCAGGGGGCATTCTGGTTTTGGCCTAACTCTTCAATAATCCCCAGGAAAGCGTCCCCTTACTATAGTTTACAAACCTTTTTGATTATAGTACGGGAATTGATCCAGTCACTTCTTTTTTATGTGGGGCCCAAAGGGAAAATCGATTC
>JAODAL010072402.1:0-15125 GCA_025379985.1 Phyllomedusa bahiana
ATTTACAAAAAACAGACCTTTGTTTGTATAAAGTGAGCACACTATGGGAAAAGGTATGGTGAGGTTAAGCTTGCTGAGTCACATGATATGTAGTTCAAATAAATCATACACACCCCCTTCTGAACACATTGAAAGCTGAAGTAGGACAGACAAGGCAGGAAATGTCTACACGGTAAAACTCCTTTAAACTCTACAGGAGGTAGTAGTCAAGTCATCTAGTAGTAGGCAAGTAGTTTAGTAGGGGAACGGCTTTTGTCCGTGGTTTGCGGATTCAAGTCACGGACGGGGTGTTGGCGGTTTCATAAACCGTCCGGCAGAAAATCCGAGCAGTGTGGACTACTGCTCGGATTTTCGATATAAGTCTATGTAAAAGGTTTACAGTCACTTTACAAATCTAAAAAAAAACACCGACTGAAAACCTTTACCGTGGGGACAAGCCCTAAGGTCATGTCCCCACGGCACCGGATTGCGGAGGGTTTTTCAGGCGGTTTGCGGTTTTGCAAGCCATCTGAAAAACCGGATGCAAACTTTTACATGGGGCTCTATGGAAAAGCCGTGCAGCGGTCCCCACTGCACGGGTTTTCCGCCCGGTGGTTTTTCACACCGCCGGCTGCCCAAAAAACATTGTACGTGTTCATTTTTCCGTCCGTTTTTTGGACGGAATATGAGCAAGTGAATGTGAAAGGGAAGGGCTTTTTCCCACTAACTGCAGGGAAAAGCCGTCCTCCCGAGGCCGTGTGCACGGCCCAAAAACAGTGCAATTACCGGTCAGATTAACCAACCGGTATTTATCCTGTGCCGTGGGGATGCACCCTAACAATCCTGTTGCGAAAATAAACAAATAAGAAGCAAAAATATATAAATACAAAAAATAGGCTGAAAAAACACAAGACTTGAGTATAAAAGAGAGACAACAACAATGCACACTGTACACAAGTAAACACATAACTTTGTCTCCGACTTAAACCCTAACTTTGTCATAATAATAATAAAAATAAAATCCATCCTTCTAGTTTGCCTGCATCATTGGAGCGCTGCGGGCCTCTACTAGGTGACTGTTACATGCTTTATTTGTTTTCATTTGTGTATGTGTACATAATGTTCTGCAGATGAAATTGCCTTGACATAAAGTGCTCTATAAATAAGCATGATTATTTCTACAATAATTGCATCGCTGCTTTCCCTTTCCAGAGTACAGTGAAATGGCATTGTCATTAAAGCATCTGTACAGGTCCTTGCAATGGTGTCTACTAGTACGATTCCCTTCCTGAAAAGTCAAGGCATCTTTAATGACCCTAATACCATTTACGGTGCTGACGTGAGAGAGAAATGTATGGGCATGTTCCTGACCTGCCATTAAAAAAAATGTTTTTATAGGTCCATTAAAAAAAAACATAATGACCATTATGCCGAAGATACGAACCTCAGATACATTTGTGCATGGCGATAGGAAAGCGGATGGAGGGAAAACAGTTATTATGGGAACACTTTTAGTCATTGTGGTATCTGAGCACTGGTAGTGTATCACATATAATTATGTAAGGTTTACTTTATTTGTATCCACCTGGAAATGACCTAGTAGCTTATGGCTCTTGAGTGGATTTCAATACTCTGTACATACAGTTGAAACCAGAAGTTTACATATACTGTAAAAAAGACACACATGCATGTGTTTCTCACTATCTGACATGAAAGCAGAATAAACCTTTCCCGTTTTAGGTCAATTAGGAACCAAAATTATTTATATTCTCAAAATGACAGAATAATATGAGAGAGAGATAATTTATGGCATTTTTATTACTTTCTACAAAGTCAAAAGTTTCCATACATGTCATTAGTATTAGGTAGCATTGCCCTTAAACTGTATGACTTGGATCAAATGTTTTGGATATCCTTCCACAAGCTTCTCACAATAGTTGGTAGGAATTTTGGCCGTTCCTCCTGAAAGAACTGGTGTAACTGAGCCATGTTTGTAGGTCACATTGATCGCACCTGCCTTTTCAGCTTTGCTCATAAATTTTCAATAAGATTGAGATCTGGACTTTGTGATGGCCGCTCCAAAACATTGACTTGATTATCCTTAAGCCACTTTGTAACCTGTTTGGCAGTAGCTTTAGGTCATTGTCCATTTGGAAGACCCATTTCCAAGCTTTAACTTCCTGGCTGATGTCTTGAGATGTTGCTATAGTATTACCACATAATCTTCTTTCCTCGTGATGCCATCTATTTTGTGAAGTGCACCAGTGCCTCCTGCAGCAAAACAACCCAACACAGCTGGGATGGTGTTCTTAAGCTTCCGAGCATCTCCCTTTTTCCTCCAAACGCAACTATGGTCATTATGCCAAACAGTTGAATTTTAGTTTCATTAGAACACAGAACATGTCTCCAAAAATGTAGGTCTTTGTTCCTGTGTGCATTTGCAAACATTAATCTGGCTTTTATATGTTTATTTTGGAGTAATCGATTCTTCCTGGTAGAGTGATCTTTCAACTCATGTTGATACAGTACTTGTTTCACTGTGAATAATGATACAATGTTACCAGCTTACGCCAGAATCTTCACAAGGTCTTTTGCTTTTGTTTCTGGGTTGATATGCACATGTCGGACCAAAGCACATTCATGTTGGAAACACAGAACCCGCCTACTTCCTGAGCCTTATGATGCCTGGACATTCCCATCTTGTTTGTAATTGCGTGTAATTGTTTGTATAGATGAACTCCTTCAGTTATCTGGAAATTGTACCCAAGGATGATCCAGACTTTTGTACAAGTCCACATTCTCTTCCTGATTTCTTTAGCCTTTCCCATGATGTTACACACAGAAGCAGTGTGTTTCTGGTGTAATATAAATAATTTTGGTTCCTTGTTGACCTAAAATGGGGAAGGTTTATTCCTATTTCATGTAAGGTAGTGAGAAAAACATGCACAAGTTCACTCCCTGCTGTGAAGAGGCCACTCCCTGCTGTGTCTTATCAGTAGCACAGGAGCTTGTTTATGTTTCTTACAAACTTTAACCCTCTTGAGCTCTGTAGCCTTTTGCCCTTCTATTAAAGCTTCTCCATCAACAATGTTTCTCTAACAGGCACAGCTAGGAATAGCAGAGCTGAAATATCAGTCACTGTTGTAGAAACAAACACAGACTTAACAGGATGTAGAAACTTAAAGCAAGCTCTGTGAAACAGCCTGATGAGAAATTCCCTTTAAAGCCAGTTAAAAAGAAACCCTAACCAGTTTAGGTGTAGATTTTAGGGTGAGGGCAGTTTGGCAGTTTTCGACAACTCAAATCAAATGGCCAAGGTTTAGGTCAGATTTGACATTGATCCAAATTTAAAGTACAATACTATTGTGCAAGCACTTTAAGAAAAATTAAAAGACCTAATTGTCAATCTAAGATACAGAACCATGTTTTGGCTGCCATCTGTGTGTGACAAGCTGGGCTGTGTATGTTATTATACTATTTTTTTTAATGTAGGTGGCAGCATGACTATGTATTTATACTGTGTCTAGTCATATTCCACAGAGATTATTGTCACTTATATCATAGTACCTTGTCCCCATTGTGGTTTAAAATCTATTCTCCAGGTTAAACGGGTTGTCAATTTCCTTTAAAAATCAATCTAACAGCATCTGGAGCTGTGATGAAGTAATAAAAACGTGTGCTCATCTTCCTTCAGTTCTAGTGCTGCATCTCCCCAGTCTGACATTCCTTCACTTTTGAAAAGGGACGTCACAGCTGTAGTCGTGTCATGGTGCAGGTCTTGGCCCCTGTAACGGACCGCACTTGTGCCCATGGTGGTGCATGTAATACGCCTCTCGAGGCGCATTGCGCAACGGAGGCGCATAACGTATAATTTTAGGCGCATTACAATGCGCCCGGCATATAATGCTCCTAGTTATGTTGTACAAAAGTTCATTTACATTGAGAATACGGGGTCAAAAGTGGTTTTGGCGCAAAATAGACTAAAAAACTGGCGTTGCCGTGTTAGGACATGTCCCCCATAGTCTTAGTAAATATAACTAAAGTGGAAATTTGTGAAATATGCTGGATTTTTTCATTAAACAATTTGTCTTAACTACAGTATCAAAAATCCTTAGGCTGGGTTCACATTCTCAGTTAGGGTTATGGTTTTTAGGTAGGAAGTTTTAGGGGGTCACTTACCTTTCAGCATCACTCCAGGTCTTCCGCCACTGTGTCACTTCCTGTGCAACTGTCCGATAGGTTACTCCAATGACATGAAAAATGGAAGTGACGTTGGACATAACACTGGACATTCAACATTACTTCAGGTTCCTAAAATATAGATATAATCTAGGGAAACTGGAAGTAAAGTTGGATGTTGCTGTGGAGGAAGCAATGCAAGGCCTGGAGTATTGAAGGAAATGGAGCAATGCTGAAAGGTAAATTACTTCATTAAAACCCCTAATCCTATTCCCAATATATATATATTTTTTTTTTTCTGGCCAATTCTTGAGTCTGCCCCAATTGAATTGTTTCATTTTGGGTTAAATTTGACATTGACCTGAATTTGAATAGCAACACTACTTTGCTCCTATAGCTGTGCTCTGGTGACTGCATTTTTGGCATCTGAATCAGTCTTAGGCCAGAGACGGACCACTGTGTGGCCTCTGCATTGTTATATAACAGATAATAGAAATGTGTACACATGTATTTAACATTAAGGGCCTCGTGTTTAAAACCTGTCTAGGTGTAAGACTTTCTTTGATGCCCATAGCAACCAATCAGAGTTCCCCTTTCATTTCATATAGTGCTCTGAAAAAATGACAGGGGAGCTCTGACCGGTTGCTATGGGAAACAAAAAAAGTCTTAAACCTAGACAGTTTCCATTCATGTGGCCTTAAATGTACATGTTGACCTGTTTATAGTGACTACACATTGGTGAATATGGACTTCAGGGCTGTGAGGCTGAGGGGGAGGATGCCATGACTGGGTAGGAAATGTGAACATGAGGAGTCAGTAGGTGGAGCTGTAGAGTGGACGAGAAGTAGGGCAGGTAAGGTTAGAAGTAAGGTAAGTTTGAGTGGGTGGCAGTCATTTTCGGCTCTTTGCAGGGGAGGTACAACTCCCACTCCTCCTTCCTCTTATTTTGTTTGGTGGAAAGGGGCATTAAAGATTGTGTTGTTCTTGTTGGAGGGTAGGGGGTGGTTGCATTTGTTGGACATCTGGATTTGGAGATTTTCTATGGGTCATGTGCATTGTTGGACTGGGATGCCTAGAGCCCACAAGTGAAGTGGACTCTAGGGACCCACCAGTTGAGCTGTTTCTGGGCCCTCTGGTGGAGTTTATTTTAGGGGCCCACCCTACAGCTATTGTAAATAACTGTATATGCCTCTTATTCTCTGCCTTTTGCCTCTCTTTCTCTGCTTTTCTGCCTCTAACAAGGATGTATATGCAGTTAAAAAACAACTCCATATCTTCCATGCTGTTGAGCACACCAGGGGTTTCCCTTATTCCCTTGTGGGCCAGTCCAAGCTTGCTCTGGTGGACTTGGTCAGGGCGGCGGTTTATGCTCTACTATAATAGCAGTGGAGGTGGGGTCAGTTAGTACAAATATAAGGCTTTGTTTTTGAATGATTCCAGTGTCTCACCAGAAATGGAAAGTATGGGGTCGGGCAGTAATCATCATGTGTAAATTATTCAGTTTGGGGAGGATTATCGTCAGAACTTGTGGGGCTCCAAGGACAAACTATGTTGTTTTGTGTGAGGTGCTATTTATAGCTTATGGAAATATTATTTATGTTCTTCATTATGTGTGGTTTGTTCATAAAGAGGCTGCTGTGGCCAATAATTTCCATCCATAGTCTAAAGAAGACCTGCACAACACTGCAGGAGGTGGGGACTGGAGAGCCTGGGGTCTCTCCTTTGCTAGTCCAGGATTGCCCGCAGCTAGTCCAAGAATACCCCAGATGGCTCCCAAACCTGCAGTACGACTTGTTTTGGGGATGAAGTTCACATAGGCCGAACCTCCTTTCAGGCCATATGTAGGCCATATGTTGTGCAGGCCTGGTCTAAAGCATTGTTATTTAGGGTCAAGTAAGGAGGAAGAGATGGTGAAGTAATTTTGGAATGGACATTCTCCAGTCATGTGTTTGTATGAAGTGTTTGTGCTAATTCGAGGGTACTGTTTGGACATTAGAGTAGTATATGTAGCACTAGCTGCCTTCATCGACAATTCATCTAGGAAGAAGGGTGCTTTCAAAATCTTGCTTTGGGGCCAATATTTTTAGTGATGCCTCCCTCTATATCAGGTAAGTGAACAGTACCTACACTTTAAAAAATGTACAGACACAATTTTTTTTATTTGTGTTACAGATGTCTGAGACTTTTTTAACATGAAGTCAATTGCTGCTACAGAAAAAGAGTGTTCTCTTCCGATCCATCTATCAGGAAAACGATTTTGCAGCACCAAACTTTAGCATTTAATATGATTAATCGTCCATCAGTTGTAAAGCCCCTGACTTCAGTTTTGAAAAATGACAAGGACGGGAGAACTGTGTGTCGCTTGTGATGCATAAATGAACAAGCAGTAAAAATTAGCGTAAAAGTAATGAATGCCAAGAACACAAATTTCTCATGTAAAAACAACCTCTCAATTAACTTTAATAAATGTGCTGCTGTCACCTTATTACTGGCAAACCAACTTTTATCCATTATTTCAAGGGGATTATTAGACGAATGCATGGCATTAGAGATTCCCGATTATAATCATTTTCAGAATAAGGCAGGTTTTCCTGCAATATCTCTGCAATTATAGAAACCTTTTTAATGAACTAACAGTCTGCCTTCTGACGTTTTCACATTTTAGAACAATCCACTTATATGAGCTTTCTTTTAAATGAAACAAGTCTTTTAATTAGAGAAGACAATAAACATCCATCAAACTTGCTTACGACATAAAGTTAATTATATTAAAGACATTAACAATCTTACACTGCTTGTCTGAGTCTTCATTCATCTCCATGTTATGTTTTCTTTGATATTTTGGGCCACATGTATGAAGCGGTTTTGGTCTACAACTCACTTTTTTCCCCATAGGTTTCTAAGGGGAAAAAAAAGTGAGTTTTAGACCAAAACCGTTTCATACATGTGGCCCTTTGTGCTTTTTCTGTGCTGTATGCAGCTTCTCTTCTCTACAGCTGAGCATCAGTATTTCCTGTTTGGAAGCTGGTTCCCTTTGCCCTATAAAACTACAAGTCCCAGTGATCCTTTGCTCTGTCATGTCTAGATTTCTCATTTCCATCCTCAGTCTACGCGCATGCTCCCTATTTCCTACCTCATGCTGAAAGCTTTGCAAGGCAGGACCGAAGAGATGTGGCTCTAAAGCAGTGTAGGAAATGGCTCTGTGTCCAGTCCAGGAGATCAGGTGAGAGTTTGGATTTTTTCAGGGCATCCTTTAAAGCAGTGTTTCTCAATTCCAGTCCTCAAGGCCCACCAACAGCTCATGTTTTCAGGATCTCCCACAGAATGCACCGACACATTATCTATGCACCTGATATAGAACTGCAGGGAAAACATAGGTAATTTTGAAATATGCATAGAATTTTCTAACTTTTGGAGGGAATTTATTTAGAATTTAATATTTTTTTCTGTTGGACAAACCCCTTTAAATTATCTTCAATTAATTTTAAACCACATCATACTGTATAGCGTTTCCCAAAATGTTATGTGGCAGGGTTGCTATGGTTCCATGAAAACTGATTTTTGGTAATGGCAGCAATTGGTTTTAAGGATGCACTGGTGCTATTTAGCAATGAGCACAATATACTGGACAGGACCAGGAGATGGATAAAGTAGTCTGTTTCCAGAAGTATGCAATTAACTACCTGTAGAAGAAACTTGTGTCTTTTCCTCGTTTACATTTTTTACAAAGTTTCAAATATAAACTGTTTGCATTTTAGATCCTCCCTCCACCATCTATCACCCTTTACAATAAGAACTTTTATTTGAACTCCTTAATGACCATCCACCAGCTGGTGGTGTAAATCGTCTTTCTGTAACACCATCAAAAGATGTCGCTGCCTACAGAGGGGATTTTTGGCTCCTTGCGCTGCAACTGCTATAGGAACTAGTGATGAGCGATTGTGTCACCTATCGTTATCGATTCGATAGTCGATATCGTCAATTATCATGACGATATCCGATAGTCGATAACAGATTATCACCGATGACCATTAAAGTCTATGGGAGAGGAACAACACCTTCATTCTTACACCCAAACAGGGTGGAGAAGCGGGAAATTTAACATCCCAACTAACTGATAAGTGTACATTTTAGGCAAGAAAATTGAAAAAAGGTCAAAAAAAAAAAATTAAAAAAATATTCACTATCCCTGTCTTGTACCCAGCATGCCCCTTTAAAACCCTGCTGACACAAAATTAAAAAAAGTGGCAGAAGGCAATTATTTGAACCATTTTTTTAGTTAACGGGGACATGACTACCCCCTGTCCTGGAATGCGCATGCCCCTTTAAAACCTTTTGCCCCACAAATTAAAAAGTGCTGGAAAAAGGAGTCTTTGAACCACCATTTTAGTTGAAGGGAAAACATTGATTCCTGCCGGGCCACAGCATGAGCCCCAAACTACAGCCCCCCAATTAAAAAAGTCCCGGAAAAAGGGAGTCTTTGAAACTTTTAGTTGAAAGGACATTGATATCCCTGTCCTGGACCCGCATTATGCCCATTAAACCTGCATGCCCCCAAAATTTAAAAATGCCAGAAAAAAGATTTTTAAGCAGTATTTTAGTGAAATGGACATTGACATCCATACCTTACGCAGCATGCCCCCAAAAAACCCCCACAGACCCCTTATGGACCTCACAAAAATTTTGCATAAGAAATAAATTATTCAAAACAACCCGTTTTTCAAACTGCTTCGTAAGTTTATTTCCCTTTTCTACGTGAATTTTCCCCCGTACATTAGAATGTGAAAAAGAAACAATGCCCCCAATAGGTCAACGGGGCCCTTTAAAAATCCTTCATTCTATTTAAATGGGGTTAAAGGGAAAAATATGACAAGGGGGTGGGGCGTAACGTGGTTCAAGCGGGTTCAACTGGCGGGGCCCGGGACTTCAGTGGGGTGGGAGGAAAGGGCTGGCTCCGCATCTATTAACAGAAAAGTTAAACTAGCGGGGCGGATTTACAGTGGGTGCGGTGAAGCCAGGGTGGTTTTCATCTATTAACCGAGGTTTGTAGCGGGGGCCCAATTCAGTGGGTGGGGTGAGACCCCAGGCTGGCGTCCAATCCTTTAACACGCAAAATTTCCTTATGACACAAACAAAAACATGTGCTGAAGAAAGGTGGGGAAGGGGAAGTGTGAGCAAGACCTCCACCTTACTCAGTACACATCAAGACCTGGGTAGTGCTTAAAAATTTTCTCCCCTTACAAGCACTTCCCCTCCGTATGAGGGGGGACCAATTGAGCTTAAACTTGGAAATGCTGGTGGTTGACGCCCCTTTACCCCACCCCTTTTTTTGGCTACTTTTTTCTCATTTTTTTCAAGGGTTTTTGGGGGAAAATTGTCTTGTTTTTGGGGTGGCGAATGTGCTCCTACACCATGTCCTCTGAAATAACCTACATCTGTTAAGTCTTCCCTTTTACAATTCAGAGGAAATTTGAATCAGTATTGGTTACATGCAATTTTTTAGTATTTAATTCTAGAAAACACATTTTTTTTTAAAAAGGGTGGAAACCCACACGTTTTGTTTCTTTTTTTTTAATTGTATTAAAGGTTGTCCCCATCAGGGATTGCTAGCTATGTTTAAAAATTTGCAAAAAAAATTTTGCAATATATGTCCATTAACAGGGCCCACCTATTCCCCTTTTTGACAGCACCATGCCCCCTAACATTCAAAACATGACCCCCGGCCACCTTGACAATTGTGAAAACAAATGTCTGTTAGAAAACCCCATTTTTTTAAAAAAAAGGACCTTAGTATAGCTGCATTTTTCACACAGAACCAAAAAAAATTTTAAAAAATGACTTCTCACCCCTGTTAAAAATGGGGGGGAAAACACTTTAAAAAAAATTTCTTTTCAAGCACCTGATTATAGTGTATCTCACAGCACCAGACCCCCAAAAACCCTTGACGTGGAAAAATTTTAAAGATGAATGAATAAATGGAAAACATTTTCTTCAGAAACCATGTACAATTGGTATCTTTTTCTCTACTCACCGCAAACCAGCAAAAGACCTGTTGGGAATGAGAATAAAAAATTCAGTAAGAAATGACTGTAACGATCCCGACTAGAATGGTTCCCCTGGACCACCGCAAGTGATGGGGTTTAAACGCCAGGGGGCGGGGGTCTAAATGGCCCGGGTCTACCCGGGCGCGCCCCTGACATGATTTGCGGGGGGGGCCCCCGGGTGTAGCGGGGAAAAATCGAAGCACTCGTAGTTTGGGGGCAGCAGAAGGTCAGGACAGGGGGCTAGGGTTTGTGGGCGTGAAAGGGAAAGGTCAGGCAGCGGCAGAGGGTTTGTGTTCAGGAGATGGTGCAAAAGGTGCGGGACAAAGATCAGAACTGAAATGGTAACACTTTCTCAATAGGGAACCCTTTTAAAAATCCGACGGAGCGGGGGGGAAACGCCCCGGTAATATAGAGGCAGGCCCGTCAATTACCAGGGGGGCGAGTGCCCCTCGCCCGACACCCCGGGGGCGGCACCCTCCCGGTAACAGGGGCCCCAGGGAAGCCCGCGGGGGCCAACCCAGTTGCGCCGTTTACAACATAATTTTAAAAAAAAAGTTTTCAAGAGGATCATTTCTTTTTAAAGGGAAAAAATTTGTAAAGTAGACGGAAAATTTAGTGGTGACCTCAGTTTTTGGGGGCCCAAAAAAACATCAGGACCTGCCTAAATTCTGATAAAATTTTCAAACGATCAACTTTAATCTGTGGAAAAGGCTAAATGCGTTTGTCTGTTTGATCGGGCTGGCTGGGGGGCAGGACAAACCCTTAGGGCCAGGGCGGGAGCGAGCCATTTTGGTTTCCCTGATTTTCTTTTGGGCCCGGATCACATCCAAAAAAAATTGAGACGCAGTAGTCTTTTGCCCATGTTTTTTTCCAGGGTCTCGTGTGTTGTATGTGTGCCCTGCTTACATGCTTTGGGTGGGGGTGGTAAATAAGGATTCCCAGAGGTCCCCCTTTTGGTTTTCTGCACAATGCATGCTGAGGGCGGGGAAACCTAGCACTCTATGCTGTCACGTTGCTGACGTTTTTCCACTGTGACATTTGTGGAATTTGAACCCAGATCAACAGATTTTCCCAGTTAAACCCAATCGCTTGGTCCCCCAATTTTCCGCATTTTACTCTTATTTGGGGGGGTGGAAAAAAAGCGTTTTTGAAAATGGGGATCGAGGAGTGTGGGCCCCCAAAATTAACTGTTTTTGTTAAATTTTGATGGTTTAAATGTGAGGATCATTTGGGGGAAAAATGGAGAATCCAAGCATTCTGTGAGAGATGGACCCTTTGGATTTCCCCAAGGGTTCGGGGCGAGGGGACTAGCAAAAGGGATTTTCCCTAACCCGGGCCTAAAAATTCCTTTCCCAAAAACCTTTTCCAAGGCGGGGGACATGGGAAAATTTTTGGTGCCCGGGAAATTTCATCATCCACTTTCCCCGCTTCCTCTGCCTCGGGCCTTAAACACACCCCTGACTTCCCGATGCTGTACCCTGAGAGCTGGGGGCTTTCCTTGCACTGCCTGGCCCGAACAATTTGCCAAAGGGAAGACCGATAAAGTTGTGAAACTTTTGGGCCCCTTTCTGGATTCAACTGAATAAAAGATCTGTGTCCAAAATCTGTGTCCGTTCCCCCTTTCCGTGGGTGGTGGCCCTGCTTTTTCAGAGTGTACAAAAAATTTCGTTCCAAAAACTAAGATCATCCAATTGCTCATGTGAAAGGGGCATTGTCCGCATGCCCATTTTGGTGGCTCTTTAAAAAAGGGAAAAAGGAGGGTGCAGAGCTCTTTCCCCTGCCTCCATGTTGGGACTCAAACCTGGAGGTCGCCCCGTTTTTTTTGTCAGGCCCATGTTTTCACTTCTTTACTGGTAATGGCATTTGCGTGTGTCCACAATCGCTGGAGAAATTTGGAGGGGGGAAATTTTCCAGCATGTTCCCACATCAAAATGCCCCCAAGTGATGGGGAGGCCGGGAGCTGACGCTGAAAGGGCACCCAGGCAGGATAAAGCAGGGGGGCAAACTGCGGAAGGTGAGCTCAAAACTGGCCCTTCCCCCCAGGGGGGCCCCCGCCCCGGGTAGGCTTTAAAAAAATTTGGACGACGGGGGTTTTTAAAGTGTGCCGGGCAAAGAATGTTTCCCTTTCCCCCCGGGATTTAAAGTTTTACTTGTCACCCACCCAGCCCCGGGGGTCTCGTTGCAAAGGGAGCCATCCACAGTCCGGGGCCTGTGTTTTTTACGGTCCCCAAGAAAGATTAATTTCAACCCCGGGGCCCTGGTTTCTATGTGCACTTTGTTGCTACCGTGGCCCCTTGGGGGGGAAAAGAACCCTGCACCTTTCCCTGCGGTTTTAAAGAGCATGCCCCAAGCCTGAAAACCCACGTTACCACCAGAGACACCCCCCCCCAGTCACCCAGTGAGCTGTCCAGAGATTTTGGGGCCCTTTGGGCCCCGTGCTTATTTAGTCCATGTTTTGGGTGGTCAGGGGAAATTTTTTCCCGGACACAGATGCAGCCCAAAGCGCTTAAAAATTTTTAGATCACGTGGCGGCCGGGCGGGGGATGTAAATTTCGGGAAAAAGGGAAAAGGGCCTCCCCCCCGGCATTGGTATTGGGGGGGCGGCAAGGGCCATAAACGTGGGCAAAAACCCATCTTTTAAAAACCCCGACGGAAAGGCAACTTTTCCAAAAGGAAAAAGCCTGGAAATTGCCGACTTTCGGTTTTTGGGTTTTTTGGGATGGTTTGAGTTAAAGTGTTTATTCTGCTTCCACCTGGTAGAAGAGGGGTGCTAGGACTGCCCCGCTTTTGGGGTGCAGGTAAAAAAGGGTGGAGGAAAAGGGGTTAGGAGGGGTTTGTCTGATGGTGTGGTGGTACTCGGGGGGACGGGGGAGGCTGAAGCGGAGGCTGATCCTTGACATTCTTTGAGGGACTTGGGCGGCTGGGGAAAAGCTTGGTGGTGGCAGAGGAGGGGGTAAACAGAGGGTTTTGACGTGGTTGGAACCCTGGGTCAGTGGGGCCTTTTTTTCGCCAAATTTGTTCCCCTTTTTTTCCCAAATCATGTATTGTTTGAATTGTGTTTAGATTATTGGTGGTGGAAAAAAACCCCTGGGTTTTTCCCCTCTACTGATGGTTTGGGCAAAGGCGGCATATGACATCGTGGGTGAATCGGAGGCTTGCTAAAAAAAGGGCCCAAAAGCCTTGGGGAGGTCCTGGCCCTTTTCACGGGCAAAAGCGAAAGGCGGTGTTTCCGCTGTTTTTGGTTTGGAAATAATTTCAGGGTTTTTTGGGGCCCGCCCTCCCCCTTTTTTTAAAGGCGGGACCCGTTACTGATACTCCCCTATTGTTTTCCCTTTAAAACCCAGGGGATGAAGCGCCCCACAAGAAAAATTCTGCTAAAAAGGCCCACGTTGGACCCCAATGCCCGTCATCATCTTCTTCATAAAAAAGGTTTTGACTTCCTTGACCTAAATTTCTTTTGGGGCTGGGGGGCAAAAAGCAAGAGGCACTGAAAGGGGTTTTGCCGACAGCCCGGGGATTTTTCCCAAATTGACCGGTTTCCCTTTTCCTCCTTTGAGGGCCCTCAGCGATTGCGCGTGAGCAGAAAAAATTACCCTCTTTGGCCTCTTGATTTTTTAAAATGCCTTCAAACCCCAAAACCACATTTTGTCATCAAGAGGTCTTCAGAAAATGGGTTATCCACCGTGGTGGATACACCCAAGTTTACCCTTTGGGGTGCCTTCGCTTCATGTTGGCGGTGCTACGATGATGTGACGACATTTGTGGCCGGTGGGTGGGAGGAGGGGGGGTAAGGGCTGTGGAGGCAGGTTTTATTAACCAATGAAAAATTTGGCGACGCTGTTCGTTTTCTGGGAGCCCCCAGGGGACCGACCCAGCGATGCAGGCCTTTATGGGGCCCGCAAACCGGGGAAAATTGGGTGGCTTGCGTGTTGTCACCGCACTGGGAAAAGGGGCACCTTTCTTTTTACCTCTAAACCATGTCCTACACCCTCTTTGGTGCTTTTCCACCTGCATTTACTCGTTTTTCAGAAAGATAAAGTTTTATTAAAAGACGACAAAAATTTCAAAATTTTTAAATCCCTTAATTTCCAACAAAAAATAGGATTAGGAAAAAAGAAATTTTTTCTTTTCAAAAATTGTGAAAAGGGGGTTGGGGGGAAGAAAACCCTAAGACCAAAACAACCCGTGTTCTTCCTTTTAGTCCCCGGGATTTAAAAACTGCCCAAATAGGATAGGAATTGATATTTCAACAAATTTTTATAAAGTGCGCTATATGCGCCAAAAAGAGATTCCCCCGAGTGCAAAAAAAACCCATTTTTTAAAAATTACCGGAAGGGGAAAAATTTGGTTTTTTTTTCCCAATGACAAACAAGTTTCAGTTACAAAAAAATTTTTCTATCAAATGGTTTTAAATTTTCCCATTTTAAAAAAACGTTTGGCCCCACCAGTGCCCTTTCAGCTTTTAAAAGTTTTTAAGATAACAAAAGGTTTTTTTTGACCAATGAAAACACCCAAAAGTTACTACAAAATTTTGTATCCAAATTTAAAAATTCAAGGGGGGCTTTTGCAAAAAAAAAAGGGGGCCCCCACCCCATGCAATACGCTATTTTAAAGTTACACAGATGAGCAATTTCGTTTTTTGCAGAAAAACACACGGGGAAAAATTTCTAGAAAAATTTCGGGATAAAAAAATTGGAGGGCAAGTGGTATTTTAAAAAAAATGAGGCACCAAAAATGCAATACAGCTACTTAAAAGTTACAGGTTTAAAAAATTGAAATTTTTTTCAGCAATGAAAAAAGAGTAAAATTACTAGAAAAATTTTTGTTCAAAATTGGGATACAAAGTGACTACTTGAAAAAAAATGGGGGTGCACAAAAAAAAAGGTATAAAAATTTTTTCCTAAAAGCGAGGTGTGTGGGGCC
>JAODAL010072403.1:0-15125 GCA_025379985.1 Phyllomedusa bahiana
TTCAAAGATTTATTCCCTGGGAAAAAGGGTGAAAAAAAGGGGGTTTAAATGTGTACGCTGAAAGCCCCTAAGGGATTTCTTTCCCCCCGAACGTATTGGGGCTGCTTTACCCCATTGAAAAGGGAGAAGTTTCAATCTCCGAACGGAAACATTTTTTAGAAGACCGAGAAAGGTTTTCGGCTTCTTTTTCCATTTTTGTTTTTTAAAAAAAAAATAGTTATAAATGTATCCCCAGGAATTTAACCCCCTAACGGGGGGGAGAAACCCCCATGGTTTCTATTTCCAAACGCCTTTAAACCCCGCGGCCACAACCTTTCAACACTTTGGGTTTTTTGGGGAGTCTAAACTCCCACCTCTTTCTAACCGCACAAAAAAATCTTTTTCTTTTTGGGTTTTCCATTGGAAAAGGGGAAAATTTCAGTTATCCCAAAATTTTTGCCGGGAACCCCCTTTTTTTTTTGAAAAAAAGAACAAAGAACCCGGGGTATTTCGGTTTGGCTTTTTCCTTTTTTTTTTTTTTTTTTTTCAAAAAAGGTAAAATTTTTTTGTTTTAAAAAAAAAAATTTTTTGTCCGGATTTGAACCTTTCGCGGGAGACCCCAATGGGTTTTTCTATTTCCCTCGCCTTAACCCCCTCGGCCCCCCGACTACACACCTTTTAAATTTTGGTAGTCTAGATTCCCAAACCCCTTTCTATACCGCACAAAAAAATCTTTTTTTGGGGTTGCCATCCCAACCAAACTTTAGGGAAAAACAATACAACCAAAGCAAAAAAAAAAACTCCCGGCCCCCAATAAAATAATTTAATTTTTGGGGGTTTTATTTAAAGGCTAACCATCGTCTGGGAAAAAACTTGGGTCCCTTAAAAAAAGCTTTTAAATTTCACCCGGGGAAAGAAAATAAATTTCTATGTCAGGGTTTTTATTATTTTTAAAAGGGTAATTTTTCAACTTCCCCTCCCCAAATACAGCTACTCGATAGCCCATCTTTTAAAAGACGGGGTTAAAGAAACTAGAAAAAATTTCACACACCTGTAAAAAGCTGCAGTTACCTCAGGTTCCACGAGATCGAACTCAACGTGATTCAAATCCAAGTGAACCTTACACAGGAACCAGCCATAACATCTTGCTTGTTTTTGGACCAATCGAAGTTTTCTCATTCTGTTTCTTTTCACACACTCTTTTCTTTCACAGCAGCTTCTGAGACACATGAAAATGTTCATCAGAAGCTGTGGTCTATCACATGGAAAGAGGCGAGAAAGTCTACAGCTAGAAACATGTCCTCAATGGCCTAAGCATCCACCCCTGAACTTATTGCATCTTTACCACTATCTAAGTAGAGGCGAATTCCCAATAGAGAAAACATTCGAGTACGAGTCTTAAAACCAAAGGTTTTGGACTGTATTTTCTCTTTGTGTTAGAAGATGTAAGAGTAGAACATAGTCGCAGATTTGAATCTGCGGGCGAGACCTAAGTCTTTGTCCATCGTCTAACACACTACAATGCAAGTCTAGAAGTCAGCTTCACACTTTTTTTCTCACAACAGTATAATCTCCATGGAGTGCATATTCCTAACAGTTTGAAGACAGAAGCTCCTGCAAGAAAAATTCAGTGCAGTCTTTTACTCATAAGTTGCTCAAGATATCAGGAAGAGGGTGAGAAAGAATGGTGGTGAAATGTGTACTGCTGAAAGCTAAGCATTTTCCCCCATGAAGATGCTCTTTCCGCATGGAAAGGAGAAGTTTCATCTCGAACGAGAACATTTTCGAAGACAGAGAATGGTTTTTGGCTTCTTTCCATTTTTGTATTTTTAAGAAGAAATAGTTATAAATGTAGTCAGCAGGAATTAGCCTACCGGGGACCCTAGTTTTAGCATGCCTTAACCACTCGCCACAACTACCCTTTGGCTTTGGTAGTCTAGACTCAACCTTCATCCAGACAACAATCTTTTTGGGGATGCTCATTGAAGTGAAGTTTCATCTCCAATAGGACATTTTTAGAGAACAAGAACGGTTTTCGGGCTGCTTTCCATTTTTTTTCAAAAGTAAAATGTTAAATAGTGCAGGTTTGAACCTCCGGGGAGACCCAAGGATTCGAGTCCATCGCCCTAAACCAAAAAAATTTGGGGCCCCCGAAAAAAACTTTTGGCTTTAGGGAAAGGTTTATATCCACCACTCCCCTTTCTAAACAGGACCCAACCCCTCCCCTTCTTTGGGATTGCCATCCCACAATGCTCGAAATACAATCATCCAAAGCAAAGAAGAACCCAGGCACAATAAATATTCAATTTGATGTTTATTAAAGTGCAACATCGTCTGCAAAATCTTGCTCTTACAGCTAATTTTCACCCGAGAAAGAAAATAATTTGCTATGTCAGGTTTGCATGATTCATGGGTAATTCCAATTCCCTCCCGCTGACACTACTCGATAGCTATGTTGAAAACAGTGTACGAAACTGAAAACTTTCACACACCTGTAAAAGCTGCGTTACCGATCAGGTTCCACCGAGTTCGAACTCAACCTGGTCAAAGTCCAGATGCTACAACCAACACATGAAAATTCTGCTGTTTTTGGACCCAATCGGACAGTTTTTTCATCTGATTTATCTTTTCAACACAGCTCTTTTTTTCACAGCAGGCTATCTGAACAAAGAAACGGGTTTACAAGCAGTGGATTATCACTGGAAAGAGTCGAGAATGTCTACGTAAAAGCAGTCCTCAGTGCCTAAGCAATTCTCACCCCATGAACTTATTTGCATTCTTTACCCACATACTAAGGTAGGACTGAATCCAAATAGAGAAAACATTCTGAGGTACAGAGTTTAAAACAAAGTTTTGACTGATTTTACTTGGGTAAGAAATGTAAGATATGAACATAGTCCCGCAGATTGAATCGCGGCGAGACCTTAAGTCTTTGTCATCGTCTTAACCACAACTACAAATGCAAGTCAGAAAGTCTAGCTACACTTTTTATTTCTCACAACAGTATAATCCCATGGAGTCGCTTTCTCTAACCCTTCAGAAGACAATGCATCATGCAAGAAAAATTTCAGGTGCATCATTTTAACTCATATGGCTTTGCTCAAAGTTGATCCATGGAAAGAGGGTGAGAAAGAATGGTGTGAAATGTGTACTGTGGAAAGGCTACAGTTCTTCCCCATGAACGTATGGACTGCTTTACCCCATTGGAAGGTAGAAGTTTAACCAAGGAGAACATTTTCAGGAGACAAGATGGTTTTCGGGCTTGCTTTTCATTTTTTATTTTAAGAAGAAAATAGTTATAAGTAGTCAGCAGATTACCTACGGGAGACCCTATGTTTCTAGTCCACGCCTAACCACTCGGCCACAACTACACCTTTGGTTTTGGTATCTAACTCAACCTCTTCTATCCACACAACAATCTCTTGGGATTGTCATTGAAAGGTGAAGTTTCCCGTCTCGAATAGGACATTTTTTAGAGAACAAAGAACGGTTTTGGGCTGCTTTTCCATTTTTGTTTTCAAAAAAAAATCAAGAAACGGGGAAAGAATAGTTATAAACCGTTTGTTTTTTGGGGAAAAAATTTTTTCCATTTGCTTTGGGTTTAACCTTCTCGCAACCCAATTTACCATTTTACTTTTGTAGTTAGATTCCACACCTCTTCTTACAGCACAACAATCTCTTTTGGGATGCTCATCTCACAATGCTCAGAAACAATACATCCAAGCAAAGAAAATCCGGACAATAATATTCATTTGATGGTTTTTTAAAGTGCTAACCAGCTTGCAAATCTTGCTTTAACACTAATTTTCACCGAAAAGAAAAAAATTTGCTATGCAGGTTTGGGATTGATTCATGGTAATTCTCAACTTCTTCCCCATGCAGCTACGTAGCTATGCTTGAAAAGACGAGTGTACGAAACTACAAAAACTTTAACACACCTTTAAAAATCTGCAGTTACGATCAGGTTCCACGAGATTCGAACTCAATCGCTGGATTCAAGTCCAGAGTGCTAACCATTACACCATGGAACCAGCCATGAAACATTCTTGCTTGTTTTTGGACCCAATCGGACAGGTTTTTCTCATTCTGATTTATCTTTTTCAGCTACAGCTCTTTTCTTTCACCAGCAGGCTATCTGAGACACTATGAAAACTGGTTCATCAGAAGCATGGTGGATCTATCACATGGAAAGAGTGCGAGAATGTCTACAGCTAGAAAGCATGTCCTTCAGATGGCGCTAAGCAATTCTCACCCCATGAACTTATTTGCATTCTTTACCCACATATCCACGGTAGAGGACTGAATTCCCAAATAGAGAAAACATTTCTGCGGTACAGAGTCTTTAAAACCAAAGGTTTTTGGACTGTATTTTACTTTGGTGGTATAAGAGATGTAAGAGTATGAACATAGTCAGCAGGATTTGAATCTGCGGCGGAGACTAATGTCTTTTTGTCCATCGTCTTAACCACAACTACAAATGCAATGTCTAGAAAGTCTAGGCTTCACACTTTTTATTTCTCACAACAGTATAATCTCCATGGAGTCGCATTATTCTCTAACACCGTTCAGAGACGAATGCATCCATGGCAAAGAAAAATTTCAGGTCGCAGTCAATTTTTTTAACTCATATGGCTTGCTCAAAGATTGATTCCATGGAAAGAGGGAGAAAGAATGGTGGTGAAATTGTACTGCTGGAAAGCGTAAGCAGTTCTTCCCCATGACGTATTGGACTGCTTACCCGCATTGGAAAGGTAGAAGTTTCAATCTCGAACGGAGAACATTTTTCAGAGAGACAGAGAATGGTTTTCGGGCTTGCTTTCCATTTTTGTTTTTTTAAGAAGAAAATAGTTATAAATGTAGTCAGTAGGAATAGCCCTAGCGGGGAGACCCCTATGGTTTCTAGTCCATGCCTTAACCACTCGGCCAAACTACACATTTTGGCTTTTGGTAGCTAGACTCCACCTCTTTCTATCCAGCCAACAATCTTCTTTGGGGATTGCTATTGGAAAGGTAGAAGTTTCAGTCTCCGAATAGCGAACATTTTTTAGAGAGACAAAGAACGGTTTCGGGCTTGCTTTTCAATTTTTGTTTTTTCAAGAATTAAAATAGTTATAAACGTATCTCGCAGGATTTGAATGCGCGGGAACCCCAATTGATTTCTAGTCCATACGCCTTAAACCACTCGGCCAACTACACATTTGCCTTTTCTTTGTTTAGTCTTTATTCAGAGAGACAAGAAAGGGATTGCGGGTTACCTTTCCATTTTGTTTTCTTAAGAAGAAAAAAAATAGTTATGAACGTAGTCGGCAGGATTTGAACCTGCGCGGGCGCCCAATGGATTTCTAGTCCATCGCCTAACCACTCGCCACGACTACACACTTTAACTTTTGGTAGTCTAGATCCACACCTCTTTCTATCAGCACAACAATCTTCTTTGGGATTGCTCATCTCCAACAATGCTCAGAAGATACAATACATCCAAAGCAAAGAAGAACTCCAGCCACAATAAATATTCAATTTTGATGGTTTATTTAAGTGCTAACCATCGTCTTGCAAATTTGCTCTTAACAGCTAATTTTCACCCGGAGAAAAAAAAATTTGCTAGTCAGGTTTGGCATTGATTTCAATGGGTAATTCTCAACTTCCTCTCCGCATGACAGCTACTCGATAGCTATGCTTGAAAAACGATGTACGAAACTAGAAAAACTTTCACACACCTGTAAAAAGCTGCAGTTACCGATCAGGTTTCCACCGAGATTCGAACTCAGATCGCTGGATCAAGTCCAGAGTGCTAACATTACACCATGAAACCAGCCATGAAACATTCTTGCTTGTTTTTGGACCCAATCGGACAGTTTTTCTCATTCTGATTTATCTTTTTCAGCTACAGCTCTTTTCTTTCACCAGCAGGCTATCTGAGACACTATGAAAACTGGTTCATCAGATGTGGATCTATCACATGGAAAGAGTGCAGAATTCTACAGCTAAAGATGTCCTTCAAGGCGTAGCAATTCTCACCCATGAACTTTTTGCATTCTTTACCCATATTAAGGTAGGATGAATTCCAAATAAGAAACTTTCTGGTACAAGTCTTTAAACCAGGTTTTTGACTGTTTTCTACTTTGTGGTATAAGAAGATTAAGAGTATGAACATAGTCGCAGGATTGATCTGCGGGCGAGACTAATGGCTTTTGTCCATCGTCTTAACACAACTACAATCAGTCAGAAAGTCTAGCTTCACACTTTTTATTTCTCAAACAGTATAATCTCCATGGAGTCCATTATTCTCTAAAAAACGTCGAGACAGAATGCACCGCAAGAAAAATTTTGGTCGCAGTAATTTTAAACTCATATGGCTTTGCTCAAGTATCCCTGAAAGAGGTGAGAAAAATGGTGGGAAATTTACTGCTGGAAACGCTAAGCGTTCTTCCCCCATGAAGTTTGGACTGCTTTACCGCATGGAAGGTAGAAGTTCAATCTGACGGAGAAATTTTCAGAGAGAAGAGATGGTTTTCGGCTTCTTTCCATTTTTGTATTTTAAGAAGAAAATAGTTATAAATTAGTCGCAGGAATTAGCCCTCGCGGGGACCCTATGGTTTAGTCCTCGCTTAACACTCCAAAATCCATTGGCTTTGGTAGTCTAGACCACCCTTTTCTATCCGCACAACAATTTCTTTGGGATTCTCTGGAAAGGTAGATTTAGTCCCGAATTTTTGCGAACCCCTTTTTTTAGAGAAAAAGAAACGGTTTCCCGGGGCCTTTGCTTTTCATTTTTTTTTGTTTTTTTCAAGAAGAAAATTTTTTTGTTTCTTTTTAAGTGTCGGCAGGATTGAACTGCCGGGAGCCCCAATGATTTAGTCCATCGCCTAAACACTCGGCCCGACTACACACTTTACTTTTGTAGTCTAGTTTCCCCACCTCTTCTAAAGCAAACATCTTCTTGGGATGTCATCTCACAAGCAGAAGTACAATTCCCAACAAGAGAATCCCGCCACAATAAATTTCATTTTGATGGTTTATTAAGTGCTAACCATGTTGCAAATTTTGGCTCTTAAAAGCTATTTTCCCGAAAAGAAATAAATTTGCTTGTCAGTTTGGCATGATTTCATGGTAATTCTAATTCCTCTCCCGCCTGCAGCTACTCGATAGTTTGAAAACAGTGACGAACTAGAAAATTTAACCCTAAAAGCTGCAGTTACGTCAGGTTCCACGAGATTCGAACTCAGACGCTGGATTCAAAGTCCAGGTGCTAACCATTCACCATGAACAGCCATGAAATCTTGCTTGTTTTGGACCATCGCGGTTTTTCCATTCTGATTTTCTTTTTCCTACAGCTCTTTTTTTCACCGGCTTCTGAGACACTAGAAAACTGGTTATCAGAAGCATGGTGACTATCACTGAAAGAGTCGAGAAGTCTACGCTAGAAAGCATGTCCTTCAGATGGCGCTAAGCAATTCTCACCCATGAACTTTTGCATTCTTACCACATATCTAAGGTAAGGACTGAATTCCCAATAGGAAAACATTCTGAGGTACGAGTTTTAAAACCAAGGTTTTGGACTGATTTCTATTTGGTGTATAAAAAGTAAGAGTATGAACATAGTCAGCAGATTGAATCTGCGGCGGAGACCTTAATGGTCTTTTTGTCCATGTCTTAACCACAATACAATGCAAGTCTAGAAGTTAGCTCAACTTTTATTTCTACAACAGTTAACTCCATGAGTCGCATTATTTCTAACACCGTTTAGAAGACGAATCATCCTGGCAAAGAAAATTTCAGGCGCAGTATTTTAATCATATGGTTTGCTCAAAGATGTTCCAGAAAGAGGGTGAGAAAGAATGTGGTGAAATGTGTCGCTGAAGGCTAAGCAGTTCTTCCCCAGAAGTATTGGGCTGCTTACCCGCATTGGAAATTAGAAGTTTCAATCTCTGAAAGGAGAACATTTTCAGAAGACAGAGAATGGTTTTCGGCTGCTTTCATTTTTGATTTAAGAAGAAAATAGTTATAATGTATCGCAGGAATTCCCTACGCGGGGCCCTAGTTCTAGTCATCGCTTAACCACTCGGCCACAACCCACTTTGTTTTGTAGTCTAGACTCCACACCTTTTCTATCCGACAACAATCTTCTTTGGATGCTCATTGAAGGTGAAGTTCGTCTCCGAATGCAACATTTTTAGAGAGACAAGAACGGTTTGGTTGCTTTTCATTTTTGTTTTTCAAGAAGTAAATGTTAAACGTAGTCGGCAGGATTGAACCTGCGCGGGGAGACCCCAATGATTTCTAGTCATCGCCTTAAACCCCACTCCTTTTTTTTGGCCACGGGGCTTTTACCCTTTTGTTTTGGTAGTTTCGTAGATTTCCCAACCCTTTTTCCCCTTAAAGCACAACAATTCCCCCTTTTTGGGGATTGTATTCCAACAATGCTCAGAAGATACATACATCCAAACAAGAAAACTCCAGGCACAATAAATATTCATTTTGATGGTTTTA
Source organism: Phyllomedusa bahiana (assembly GCA_025379985.1). Classification (NCBI taxonomy): domain Eukaryota; kingdom Metazoa; phylum Chordata; class Amphibia; order Anura; family Hylidae; genus Phyllomedusa; species Phyllomedusa bahiana. The sequence continues at coordinate 8,470 of JAODAL010072403.1, forward strand.
TTAAGTGCTACCAGTCTTGCAAATTTTGGGTCTAACAGCTATTTCACCGGAAAAGAAATAAATTGCTGCGGTTTGCTTGATTCAATGGGTAATCTCAACTTCTCTCCCGCATGACAGCTACTCGATAGCTATGCTTGAAAACAGGTAAAACTAGAAAACTTTCACACACCTTTAAAAGCTGCTTTCGATCAGGTCACGAGATCGAACTCAATCGCTGGATTAATCAGAGTGCTAACATACACATGGAACCAGCATGAACATTTGCTTGTTTTGGACCAATGGACAGGTTTTTTCATTCTGATTATTTTTCACTACGCTCTTTTCTTCACCGCAGGCTACTGACATAAAAACTGGTCATCGAAGCATGGTGGATTTAATGGAAAGAGTGCGAGATTCACACTAAAGCATGTCCTTAGATGGCGCTAAGCAATTTACCCTACTTATTGATTCTTTTACCACATATCAGGTAGAGGACTGAATTCCAAAAGAGAAACATTCAGGTACAATCTTAAAACAAAGTTTTGGACTGTATTTCTACTTGGTGTATAGAAAGTAAGAGTATGAACATAGTCACAGGTTGAATCGGGCGGAGACCTTTGGTCTTTTGTCCACGTCTTAACCACAACTACAATGCAAGTTAGAAGTCTAGGCTTACACTTTTTATTTTCAAACAGTATATCTCAGAGTCGCATTATTCTAACACCGTCAGAAGACAAATGCTCCAGGCAAGAAAAATTCAGGGCCATTTTTAAAAAGTTGTAAAATGTTATAAAGAGGGGAGAAGATGGGGGAAATGATCTAAAACCAGCTTCTTTCCCCAAGAACTTTGCTTTCCCTTGTTTATTGCGGTTTTTCAGAGGACAGAGAAGGTTTTGGGTTCTTTTTTCCCTTTTTTATTTAAGAGAAAAATTATAAAATAGTCGCAGATTGCCCCCGCGGAGACCCATGGTTTCTAGTCCCGCCTTAACCACCGCCCAAATACACATTTTTTTGTAGTCTAGATCACACCTCTTTTTCAGCCAACATTTTTATATCTTGGGGAATTGCCTCCCAAAATTTTTTTGGGGGGAAGAAGAAGAAAATTTCATTCTTTTTTAAAATTTTAAGCCGAACATTTTTAAGAAAGAAAAAAACCCGGGGTTTTCCCCCCGGGCCCGGAAAATTTCCAAATTTTTGTTTTTGTTTTGAAAATAAAATAAATTATTAAAAGTTTGGGTTTTCGGCCCCGAAAATTTCTTCCGCGGGGCCCTATTTTTTTTTTTTTTTTTTTTTTTTTTTTTTTTTTTTTTTTTTTTATTTTTTTTTTTTCTTTTTTTTTTATTTTTTTTTTTTTTTAGTTTTCTTATTTTTTTCTTTTTTTTTTTTTTTTTTTTTTTTTTTTTTTTGGTGTTTTTTTTTTTTTTTTTTTTTTTTTTTTTTTTTTTTTTTTTTGTTTTTTTTTTTTTTGTTTTTTTTTTTTTTTTTTTTTTTTTTTTTTTTTTTTTTTTTTTTTTTCCCCACCCCCACCCCCCCCCCCCCCCGCCCCCCCCCCCCCCCCCCCCCCCCCCCCCCCCCCCCCCCCCCCCCCCCCCCCCCCCCGCCCCCCCCCCCCCCCCCCCCCCCCCCCCCCCCCCCCCCCCGCCCCCCCCGCCCCCCCCCCCCCCCCCGCCCCCCCCCCCCCCCCCCCCCCCCCCCCCCCCCCCCCCCCCCCCCCCCCCCCCCCCCCCCCCCCCCCCCCCCCCCCCCCCCCCCCCCCCCCCTTTCACCATGGACCCACCATGAAAAATTCTTGTTTTTTTTGGGCCCCAATGGACAGGTTTTTTCATTTGATTTATCTTTTTCAGCTACGCTCTTTTTCTTTCACCGCAGGGGTATCTGGACACAAAGAAAAATGGGTTCAAAGCATGGTGGATTATACATGGAAAAAAGTGCGAGAAGCTACAGCTAGAAAACTGTCCCTTTAGATGGCGCTAAGCATTCTCACCCATGAACTTATTTTCATTCTTTACCCCCTATCTAAGGGGAGGGACTGAATTTTCCCCCAAAAAGAAAAAATTTCGGGTACGATCTTAAAACAAAGGTTTTTGGACTTTTTTTTCTACTTTGGTGGGATAAGAAATTAAGAGTTTGAAAAATAGTCAGCAGGATTTAATCGGGGGGGAGACCCTTTAAAGGTCTTTTTGCCATGTCTTTAACCCCAACTACAAAAGCAATGTCAGAAAATCTAGGCTTCCCCTTTTTATTTCTCCAACATATAATTTTCCCTGGAGTCGCATTATTCTCTAAAACCGTTCAGAGACAGAATGCATCCATGGCAAAAAAAAATTTAGGTGCAGTCATTTTTAATCTATTTTCTTTTTTCTCAAAATTGTTCCATGGAAAAAGGGTGAGAAAGAATGGTGGTGAAATGTGTATGTGGAAAGCGTAAGCAGTTTCCCCCATGAAGTTTGGACTGCTTTTCCCCCATTGAAAGGTTTTGAAATTTCAATTCCGAACGGGGGAAAATTTTTTCAGAGAGAAGAGAGGGGTTTTCGGGCTTGTTTTTTCCCTTTTTGTATTTTTAAGAAAAAATATTATAAGTAGTCAGAGGATTACCCTACCGCGGGGAACCCCCTATGTTTTTTAGGGCCCTCGCCCTTTAAACCCCCGGCCCCAACTACCCTTTTTTCTTTGGGGTCTAGACTCCCCACCTCTTTTTATCCAGACAACAATTTCTTTGGGGATTGCTCATTGGGAAAGGGAGAAGTTTTAGTTCCGAAAGCGAACATTTTTTTTGAGAACAAAGAAGGGTTTTGGGGTTGCTTTTCCCCTTTTGTTTTTTCAAGAAGTAAAAAAGTTATAAACTAGTGGAGGGGTTTGAAACCTGCGCGGGGGAGACCCCCCTGGATTTTTTCCATCGCCTTAACCACCCCAACAACCCGGGGGCCCGGGGCAAAAAAACCCCCTTTTTTTTTAAAAAAATTTTGGGGGGGAAAGGGTTTCCCCCCCAAAAGGGTTTTTTCCACCCACCCCCTCCCCCCTCTTTCCCTTTTTTTTAACCCCAAAACAAAACAATCTTTTTGGGGGGTTGCCACTCCCAAAAAAGCCAAAGATACAAAACATCCAAACAAAGAAGAAAACCAGGCCACAATAAAAATTCAAATTTTTATGGTTTTTTTTTAAAGTGCTTTAACCCCGTCTTTTCAAATCTTGGCTTTTTAAAGCTAAATTTTTACCCGGGAGAAAAAAATAAATTTGCTTGTGGTTTTGGGATTGTTTTTATGGGTATTTTTCAACTCCCCCTCCCCGCAGACGCTACCGATAGCTTTGTTGAAAAGACGAGGGACAAATAGAAAAAATTTCACACACCTGTAAAAACTGCATTACCGATCGGGGCCACCCAGATTTGAACTCAGATCCGGATTCAAAGTCCAGATGCTAACCATTACACCTGGAACCACCCAACATTCTTGCTTGTTTTGGACCCAAATCGGACAGTTTTTCTCATTTGATTTATCTTTTTCACTACAGCTCTTTTCTTTTTACCACAGGATTGAGACAATGAAAACTGGTTTATCCGAAGCATGGTGGATCTATCCCCAGGAAAAAGGCGAGAATTCTAAAACAGAAACATGTCCTTTTAGATGGGCTAAGCAATTTCACCCAGGGGAACTTATTTTCATTTTTACCCATATCTAAGGTAGAGGACGAATTTTCCCCAAAAGAGAAAAACATTTTGAGGGAAGAGTCTTTAAAACCAAAGGGTTTTTGGGCTGTTTTTCTACTTTGGGGGTATAAAAAGATGTAAGGTAGAACATAGTCAAGGATTTGAATCGCGGGGGGAACCTTAAAGGTCTTTTTCCATCGTCTTTAAACCCCAATACAAATCAATGTTAGAAAGTCTAGGCTTACACTTTTTATTTCTCAAACCCCTTAATCTCCATGGGGTGCATTTCTCTAAACACCCTTCAGAAGACGAATGCATCCAGGGAAAGAAAAAAATTTTAGGGCGCAGTCAATTTTAAAATCATAGGCTTTGCCAAAGATTTATTATGGAAAGAGGGTGAGAAAAAATGGTGGTGAAATGTGTACTGCGGAAAGCGCCTAAGCAGTTTTCCCCCCTGAACGTTTGGGTGCTTTTTCCGATTGGGGAAAAGGGAGAAGTTTCTTTTCGAAAGGAGAACATTTTCAGAGAGACAGAGAATGGTTTTTTGGGCTTGCTTTTTCCCTTTTTGTATTTTTTAAAAAGAAATAGTTATAAAGTAGTAGCGGGAATTTGCCCTACCGGGAGACCCTAGGTTTCTAGTCCATCGCCTTAAACCCTCCGGGCCCAACTACACACTTTGGCTTTTGGTTTCTAGGGCCCACACCCCCTTTCTATCCACAAACAATCTTCTTTGGGGGTTGCCATTGGGAAAAGGAGAAGTTTCAGTCTCCCAATAGCGACATTTTTTAGAAGACAAAGAACGGTTTTTTGGGGTTGCTTTTTATTTTTGTTTTTTTTAAAAAGTAAAATTTGTTATAAAGTAGTGCGGGTTTTTAACCTGCGCGGGGAGACCCCCCGGATTTCGCCATCGCCCTTTAACACTCGGCCACACTAAACCCACCTTTTTAAACTTTGGGGTTTTTTTTGTTTTTTTAAAAAAAAAATTTTCCCAAACCCCAACCCCTTTTCTTTATTTTCAGGCCCCCAAACAATTTCTTTTTTTCCCCTTTTTTGGGGGATTGTCATCTCCCAAAAATGTCGAAGATACAATACATCCAAAGCAAAGAAGAAACCCCGGCCCCAAAAAATATTCAATTTTGATGGTTTTTTTTTAAAGGCTAACCTCGCTTGCAAATCTTGGCTCTTAACATAATTTTCACCGGGGAAAAAATAAAAATTTTTAATTTGGCTTGATTTTAAAGGGATTTATTCCTTGATGAAGTTTGAAGTATCTTTAAAAGGGACGAGTTCCCCGAAAAACTTTACCCCCCGTAAAAAGTGAAAGTTACCGACGGGGAGATTTTTGAACCAAGTGGTTCGTCCAATTTTAAATTAAAAATGGAAAAAGATAAAAATTCTTTCGTTTTTTCCCAACGGGAACAGGTTTTTTCATTTAACCACTCGCCCCCCACGGGTTTGGGAACCCAGAAACCCTTTTATCAAAACATGGGGATTATCAATGGAAAAAGGGGGAGAAGTTCAGCTGAAAGCATTTAGAGGGCCAAGCAATTTTCCCCCCTTTCTTATTTGTTTTTCCCCAATATTAAGGGAGTGGCAATTAAATGAGAAAAATTTCTGAGTACAAGGGCAAAAACCAAAGGTTTTTTGGACGTATTTTTACTTTGTTTTAAAAAAAGAAAAATATGAACTAGTCGCAGGGTTTGAACCGGGGGGGGGAGACCAATGGTTTTTTTTTTTTCCCTCCTTAACCACCTACAAAATCAAAATTTGGTCTAGTTCACACTTTTTATTTTTTCAAAAAAATCTCCTGGGTGCTTTTTTTTTCAACAGTTCAGAAACAAATCATCCATGGCAAAAAAAATTTCATGAGTAATTTTTACTCTTGGGTTTGCTCAAAGATTTCCAGGAAAGAAATAAAGAAAGGTGGTGGAAAATTTTATCTGGGAAAATAACTTTTCCCCCATAACTATGGGACTGCTTAAAACCCCTTGAAATAGAATTTTCAACCCAAAAACTTTTTTCAGAAGGACAAGAATGGTTTTTGGGTTCTTTTTTTTTTGTATTTTTTAAAAGAAAAAATATAAATTTTGGTTAGCCCCCCCGGGGCCCCTATTTTTTTTCCTCGCCCCCACCGGGCCCAAAAAAACACTTTGCTTTTTTGAGCTTGATCCAACCCTTTTAAGACAAAAATCTTCTTTTTGGGGGTTGTCCTTGGAAAAATAAAAATTTCACCCGAAAGCAAATTTTTTTTAGAGAGACAAAAAAGGTTTTCGGCGGTTTTCCATTTTTTTTTCAAGGTAAAATATTATAAACTAGTCCAGGATTTGAACCCGCGGGGGAGACCCAATGGTTTTTGTCCCTCGCCTTAAACCCCAAACCCTCCCGGGGCCACAAAAAAAAAACCCCATTTTTTTAAAAAAATTTTGGTAGTCCCAAATTTTTCCCCCCAAAAAAAAAACCCCCCTTTCCCCATAAAAAGCAAAAACCCCAAAACAAAAATTTTTTGGGGGTTTCTTTCCAATTTTAAAAAAAAATAATAAAGAAAAAGAACCCCCCCCCAGGCCAATTTAATATTAAAAATTTTTTGGGGGTTTATTTAAATCCCAACCTCTCTTGCCCAAAATCTTGGGTCTTAAAGGTAATTTTTACCCGGGAAAGAAAAAAAATTTCTTGCTTTCATTGTTTCAAGGGTAAATTTAAAAATTTCCTTCCCCCGCAGCATGATTTCATGCTTAAAAAAGGGACAAAAACTGAAAACTTTTCAAAAACCGAAAAAGGGTTTTCCTTTTAGTTCCAAATTGAACCAACGCGGGTTAAAAGCCCGGGAACCCCAAAGGAACCAGCAGAAACACTCGTTTTTTCCCAACCAATTTTTTTATCTGATTATCTTTTCACACCCTTTTTTTTGGGGGGGCTACTAACATATAAAATTTCATCAAAGCGGGGGATCACCACATAAAAATCAAAATGTTAAGTGAAACTTCTTCAAATGGCCTAGAAATTTCCCCCAGAAAAAATTTGCATTTTTCAT
>JAODAL010072404.1:0-15123 GCA_025379985.1 Phyllomedusa bahiana
GAGGGAAAAGAGTTTTTTTTGAAGATTTTTCATGGAAAAAAAAGTAGTTTGAATATGTTCCTTGAGACAATACTATAAATGCAGGGGAAACCCATGAATTTAATGGGGCCTGCACTTATTGGAAGAATTGCATATTACATACATAGGAGAAGGATTTATAGGAAGATAATATGACAGTGGTCTATTGTACAGTGGAGTTTATTTTCCCCAATGAATATGCATATTAGATATTGAAGAAAAGGGGGGCTTATGGGAATTGACAAAGATGGCAGTGTGCTGTGTAATGTGGATACCTAGTCTCTTAGTTCATTCAGGTGAGGCACGCAGTTGCAATAATAGAGAGAAGTAAAGATGGAAGCCCATCAAAAGTCAGGGCTGAGGGTTTGTTGGTGCAGTGCATTGGCACGGGAAAGTACGGTAAGATGGGGCGCAAGCCTGTTATGGAGATGGCAATTTGACTGAAGGTTGTTGGCTCATGAGAGCATGGTGGCAGCTTTAGCAGGACATGTATGCGTGTGCGCTCCCCGGAAGGGGGAGTGGGCTTTAAGAGGATTCTCACATGGCTAATTGGTGAGCACCTGTATGAGGTGTTTACCTAACATGATATAAAAGGAAGTGAGCTCAGACCACATGTGGATCGGAACCTCTAACCCTTGATAAAGCCAGGTTAGCTGGCGAAACATGTCGGCGAGGTCAGGCATAAACGTTTTAAATTGTGATCTCTCACCTCTGTCTACAAGTGTCACCTGCTGAAAGACGGTGTCACAAGGGGGCCTTATTTGTTTTTGTGTCTATGAGATTAGGGACGACTGCCCAAGTAGTTGGCTTGGGATCTTACTGAAGCTAGAACTTTGCTATAGATATAAAGGCTCCTCCTGTTAATAGGTGGGGGTTTCCACCAGACTTGATGATAGAAAGGGAGTTATTCCCTCTTTCAGAACAAAAAGGGTTTAATGATGAGGATAGAGATCAGGTTTTTAAATAGTGTGTATAGAGGTTAAGAGTTAGATATAATAAAAGTTACGTTTTAGTGTTTAATAGATAGAGAACTGATAGAGTTTAAGTTTGCCTATGGCAAAATAGTAAATATAGTGATCAAAAGTCACTCTTTGTTCTCTTGCGAGATTCCCATTTTTTGGAGATTATGTGTCTGACAAACCCACTAACTCTTGGCTGAGGTTGTCAGATGTCATCTGGGAGAAAGTGTATGACCTAGTATTTGGTCAACACATGGCCGCTAAATGACACCGGAAGCTATGGTCTCACAGGGTGACCCCTGCTGTGACGTCCCCTTACTGTGCTGCGACCTGTGGCAGCTCCAGGAACCTACTATTGTGTTCTTTGATGCTATCATCGGATCTTAGCCTTCAGCATGCTTTTTTAAAGCTGGCGCTGCCATGACTTTATCAGGCTGCATTCCCGCTTCAGTTTTTTGGTCAGTTTTGCCCCTGTAAGTGCCCAGGGAATTGAAGAGTGAAGCGATTCTAAGAGTGGCGGCAGTCATGTGCGTGTAATACTAAAACAAAGCATTGTATGAAGACCAAACCAAGCTCCCTCTGCATATTTGAGCATGACACAATGTTCTACAGCACCCTACAGGCTCTCTGCAGCCAGAAAATAGATTTTTTAAATTAATTTTGTTAAAAAATTTTGCAAATTGAATTTTTGAGAAATTCACCCATCTCTAGCTGTAACTAGCAAATGTACCTCCACCATATATGCATATGCAAAGTCATATTCCACATAATCATAAGTTGAAAGAAAAATATCAAGGGTCTTTGAATGCCAAACAAATTATGTTTATTAATATATATTACAAAAAGTATAGTACAAAAATACACTGAAAGTGGTGTCATTGTTGGACATATCGACACCACTTGGTTGCGCCTGGCTTTTCATTTATATTTGCATTTATAGTTGAATCCAGAAGTTTACATACACTATATAAAAAGACACATATGCATGTTTTTCTCACTATCTGACATGAAACCTTACCCATTTTTTAGGTCAATTAGGATTTCCAAAATTATTTATATTTGACAAATGCCAGAATAATGAGAGACAGAATTTTTAAGGCATTTGTATTACTTTCTGAAAAGTCAAAAGTTTACATACATTTCATTAGTATTTGGTAGCATTGCCCTTAAACTGTTTGACTTGGGTCAAATGTTTTGGATATCCTTCCAAAAGGTTCTCACAGAACTGGTGTAACCGAGTCATGTTTGTAGGTCACTTTGCTTGCACCTGCCTTATCAGTTTTGCCCATAAATTTTCAATAGGAGTGAGATTAGGGCTGTGTGACGGCCACTCCAAAACATTGAATTCGTTATCCTTTAGCCACTTTGCAACCAGTTTTGCTTTAAGTCATTGTCCATTTGCGAGACCCATTTCCACCCAAGCTTTAACTTCTTGGCTGATGTCTTGAGATGTTGCTACAGTATTGCCACATCATCTTCTTTCCTTATGATGCCATCTATTTTGTGAAATGCACCAATCCCTCCTACAGCAAAATAACAACACAACATGATGCTGCCACACATGTTTCACTGTTGGGATGATGTTCTTAGGCTTCCAAGCTTCTACCTTTTTTCTCCAAACGTAACGATGGTCATTAATGGCCAAACATTTGAGTTTTGTCAGACCACAGGACATGTCTCCAAAAATGTAGATATTTGTTCCTGTGTACATTTGCAAACATTAATCTGGCTTTTATATGTTTCTTTTGGAGTAATGGCTTCCTGGCGGAGTGGCCTTTTAGCCCATGTTGATACAGTACTCATTTCACTGTGGATAATGATACAATCTTACCAGCTTTTGCCTGCATCTTCACAAGGTTTTGCCTTTGTTCTTTGGTTGATATGCATATGTCAGACCAAAGCATGTTCATCTCTGAGAGACAAAACCCGTCTACTTCCTGAGCGGTATGGAGGCTGTACATTTCCATCTTGTTTGTACTTGCGTATAATTGTTTGTACAGGTGAACAAGGCACCTTCAGGTATCTGGAAATCGCACCCAAAAATGAACCAGACTTGTGCAAGCCAAAAATTATCTTCTTGATATCTTGGCTGATTTCTTTGGACTTTCCCACGATGTTTCACACAGAAGCGGTGTGTTCCTGTAGTGCCTTAAAAAATACATTCACATGTGTGTTTCTAAATTATCTCAGATGTTGCCAATAAACCTATCAGAAGCTTCCACATACATGACTTCATCATATGGGCTGTCCCAAATTGTTTAAAGGCATAATAATCCTAGTGTATGTAAACTTTTGCCTTTGCAGAAAGTAATAAAAATGCCTTAAAAAATTCCCTCTCTCTTATTATTCTGGCATTTAGCAAATATAAATACTTTTGGTATCCTAATTGACCTATTCTGATTTCATGTCAGATAGTGAGAAAAACATGCAAATGTGTATTTTTATATAGTGTATGTAAACTTCTGGTTTTAACTGTGCATGTCTATGGGAGTTTCTAAACATATCTGAGCCCACTTACTTAGCTAAACTGAGAACTGCCATAGAAGAGAATGCGGAGAAATATGCATAGTGAGCCAAGAGCTGGCCTCAGAAGGGATTTTTTTTTTTTCAAATGGCAAAACCTGTTTAGGGTATATTAATAATAATAATAATAATAATAATAATAATAATAATAATAATAATAATAACAATCTTTATTTATATAGCGCCAACATATTCCGCAGCTCTTTACAAATTCAAGGGTAAACATACAGTCATTACACATTAAAAGTACTTACAAATGAGACACAAGGTGTGAGGGCCCTGCCCGTGAGAGCTTACAATCTATTAGGGTGTATGGGTGAAACATACGGTAAGAAGTGCCAAGTTTACAATGGTCCAGCTATGTTTCATAAATAGGGGTTGGTTTACATGAAAAATGGATGAACCTGCCACCCAGACAGTACATCTATATACAGATAAGTGCCTGTGAGTGCCCTAGTGTAGGGAGTGACAAATGTGTGTGATAGCAGTTAGGGATCTTGGTGGGCCAGACCGAGAAGATGTATTTTCAGGGCCCTCTTAAAACTGTGAGAGATGTGAATGTGCCTGATCGCCCGCGGTAGCATATTCCAGAGAATTGGCGCTGCACGTGTGAAATCTTGTAGGCGGGCATGGGAGGTTTGGATGATTGAGGAATGTAATCTGATATCATCAGCAGAGCGGAGAGCATGGGTATGGCGGTAGACAGAGACGAGGGAGGAGATGTAGGGAGGAGCAGCGCTGTGGAGAGCTTTATGGGTTAGAGTGCTGAGTTTATACTGTATCCTGTACTGGATGGGCAACCAGTGCAGTGACTGACATAGGGTAGAGGTGTCAGTGTAGCGGCTGGAGAGAAAGACAAGCCTGGCTGCTGCATTCTGGACAGATTGGAGAGGGGAGAGTATGCACAGAGGAAGACCGATAAGCAAGGAGCAGGCCAGTTCTTGCTCGCTATGCACAGTTCTCCACATTCTCTTCTATGGCAGTTCTCAGTTTAGCTAAGTAAATGTGCTCAGCTAGATTTAGAAACTCCCATAGACATGCACAGGGGAGAGTTGTGCAAGTGTGATTGTCTCCCAATTTACTGAGGCCAGTTCATTATGAGCTATGACCTGGCCTCAGAAGGGATTTTATTCCAATTACAAAAAGGTTTTTTTTTTCTATTTCATTGGAAAAAACGAACTAATTCAAAAATATATGGAAGGAAAAATGTTAAACAAGTTAGGGCAGGTCTATGTCTATGTCACGGGTGCCCCTGCGAACTTTGGCTGCCACAGCAAGCAAGTCCCGCCAGTGGAAGCGACCTGGTAGTTTCCCGTCGCAGCAAGTCCATCCCGTTTTGCGGCGTGCTCTGGTGAAAACTGGGTGCTACTTAGATTCCGCTCCCTGGTGTGGCTTAAGCCATTGCTTGTGGTGGTCTAGCGGATCCACTTCCACAGTCCGTTACATTCTACCATTGGGTAGCATTCCTAATCCTTTTTACCACAGCGTGTAAATATTTGGGACACCAGGAGACCAATTTCTTGACCAGTTTTTGAAGAGGAGTGTTGTCCCATTCTTGTCTGATGTCAAGGTCTAGCTGTTTAAGAGCCTAAATCTCAAGGGAGATTTCCAAACATTGCATTCTTAATTTCTGTATATTTTACACAGCAACCCAACTTTTTGAAATTGGGGCTGTAAAAATATTTTTATGACTTTAAAAGACTCAATATTTCTTTTGAATTATTTTAGATCCTTATGTTTTAGGAGCAGAGTGCTTTTTATTCAAATTGACAATGGAGGCTCAGATATTTTTTGTTTTTTCTGTTTCTTCAGGTAAATGATGAAAATTCTTTGAAAATTAGGTGCTTTATAGGCAATGTGCCTGTATAAGCAATAAATGGCATTTTGCAATAAGTACAACTACTATAATTATGTGATTGGTATTTGTGCTGTTATCTTTAGATGTTCTCTGCTGTCACACAGGCATCAGCAGTATCCTGAAAACAGATAACGAGTATCTTTCTGTAGAAGTAATGGATCTCTGATACAACTCATTGATTAAAAACCATGAAGGTTAATTGGTAATTCAATAACCAATCTGGTAACTCAATGACCAGACCAGATTTCTGTGACCAGTTGAAAGACCTACTTCTATTAGGTAATTGCATCATAATTTAGCTTTAACAGAGAGAGGTTACCATGAGAAATGATTAACCAATGAGCTTGGGATACATTATCACTGCTGTACAAGATTTATGTTTTGGGGAAGTTTTACTCCTTTTTCATGAGTTTTAACCATTTTCTATGTAGAATTTCTGTATGATTTGCAATAACAAAAAGGGATCTGTCTTCTCTACATGGATGATGGATGATGCAGCCATATACTTCTATTCACTTCTCTAGCCTGTTCATTTGTAACTATGTAATAAGTGCCCTATCCATGAGCAATTTGAAGGATGGTGTTTTTTCTCAAAAAATTATTTACATTTCATCATCCATCTGGCTTAATCCATTTGCCTTTGTGTTTTGCAGTCTTCATTATAAAATAAATGAAGGTTATTGTGTTTTCCCCATAAGACTGGCTATATTTCGGGATCTCTTTATTTCCTCCACATACAACTGTATGGAAATTGAGTTAATGTCGCGGAATAATTGGAAAGATTTGTCAGGAGAGCTGCACCATATAGCAAATTTGCCTTTCCAAAAGAAAAGAAGATTCTACAGTTGTATGAAAAAGAATGGAGCATATGCTGAATCAGTAATATGCCGCTTTAGAATTTCCTGTGATAACTCTATTGCTGTTCCTCACCTCGTATTGTTTTCACTTTATCAGAAAATGCAGATTTCAGCTTTAAACACAATACAATGCACTAGATATATAATACATTGGTTGATTTATATGAATCCTTTACAATTATTCAACAGGAATGCATCTGCAAATTAGATATTAACAATTACGGTTTCGTAATAGCTGGCAGGAATCACTTGAGTACCTTCTCAGCACTCATACACTATAAAAGAATGTGACCGTATCACCTCCAACTGTGTTTTTAAGGCTTGTTTTCTGGTGGTGAATGGAAATATTCTAATTTTCATTCAAAGACTAAAAACATATCCCAATAATGAACTGTTCTCCTAGGTCCATTTCTTTTAACATTATGTTGGAGTTCTGTTGTGTAAGAATATTAAACCTAGTATGTAGCCTGTTTATCTGCACAAAGGACCAGAGGAGGGTGTCCACTGTAACCACATGGGACTATACAATCAGTATTCTGACCCCTTCTCTGCTTCTCAGTTGCAACAATTGATGTAAAAATAATTTTTTGCTATTATCCCTTTAGAAAACAGGTAGTTAGACTTATTTTTTTTCTATAATGATCAGTAACATCCCCATGGTCTATGGAAGTTAAGAAGTTAATGGTAACATTTCTTGTGGTCTAATGAAGATGAGTGATTAATGAGTGATTAACAGAAAATATCTATGTTTAATGGCAACATCCCTGGTGGTCTTGGACAATGATGGGATTAAAAGTGATCAAGGGAAGTGATAACTAGTGACGTAGGACAAAATAATGGGTTCTTTGTAATATTCATGGTGATCGAGGGCAATAAATTTGTGAATAGTAGCAGTCTAGTGCATTGTGCACTGTTCCTCTCTCTAATCACTGCCCCGCAAAAGGATCTCAGGATGCCATGCAGTTGCCATGGCAGGTGGAAGCCTAGGGAAGACTTCAATGGCCAACATGCTAGCGCTTCTGTTACTTCCTGCCTCAAAAATATATTTGTGTGTGTTTTGTTTTTTTAAGTAGTTCTGTTGTACACAATTAATACATAAAACTGTATACATTTGGTATTCGTGCAATTGTATTGCTTTGTAGAATAAACTTAACATGTCATTCTCAATATGTTTACTCCTAGGCTTGTAACACTGACAGGGAGGCATCATCTATATCTAGAAAAAGAAGGCTTCCCATCATCATAGATGGGAATGTTTTACGGCAAAGCCGGTGAGACTATAACAGTTGGTGTTACAAGAGGCTGGGATGGTGGATTCATTGAACACATTCAGGAAACATAAGTTATTTAAAAATATAATATCACAGGTTTTGAGTACTATATACTGTAGTTTGGATGTTGATTCATTGACTTGTTCTCTGGTTAAAGTTAGGAGGGAATTTTTTTGCCTTCCTCTGGATCAACACATTAAGGTGATAGGTTGAACATTGTCTTTTTTTTAACTCCTTACTGACATTTGACATACCAGTATGTCATGGTCAGGAAGGGGTTCCCTACACATGACGTACCAGTACATAATGAACATCGTGCGGGCTTGGAAGCAAAGTCTGGATGCTCAGCACATGACGCTAGCTGCAGGGGCTTCGCCAGGCAGATTTATTCGGGGCTCGTGCCCCGAATGAATCTGCCTGTGCCCCGAATGTCTGCGGCTCCAGGCCGCTGCCGTGGGCCTCGAGCACTCCTTAGTGCGGGCGGTGCCCGCCGATCTCTGACTGCACGGCCGTTTCACAGCGGCCGCGAAGTCAGAGTCGGGGAGGAGGCAGGACGGGTCGGTACCATCCTGTCTTACCCCCTGTATGTACGGCGCTTGGTAAGCGCTGTACATACACGTCGGCATCGCAGGGGGTGTGAAGCGCCACTTTCATCACCCCCCTGCGACGCTGGTTCCCGCGAGACGGCGTAAGCAGCGTGATGACATCACGCTGCTTACACCGTTCTCAAGCTGCAGAACCTGGATGCGTGGATCGTGCTATGTTGAGTTGGTTTTTTTTTATTTTTATTAGGTCTGGGGGGCATTTTACTGGCTACAGGGAGGGCATATCACGGGCTACAGGGGGCATATCACTGGCTACAGGGGGCATATCACTGGCTACTAGCGGGCATATCACTGGCTACAAGGGACATATCACTGGCTACAGAGGGGCATATCACTGGCTACAGGGGGGACATATCACTGGCTACAGGGGGGGCATATCACTGGCTACAGGGGGCATATCACTGGCTACAGGGGGGCATATCACTGGCTACAGGGGGGCATATCACTGGGTACAGGGGGCATATCACTTACAGGGGGCATATCACTGGCTACAGAGGGGCATATCACTGGCTACAGGGGGGCATATCACTGGCTACAGGGGGGCATATCACTGGCTACAGGGGGCATATCACTGCTACAGGGGGCATATCACTGGCACAGGGGGCATATCACTGGCTACAGGGGGGCATATCACTGGCTACAGGAGGGGCATATCACTGGCTACAGAGGGCATAGTATGTGGCTATGGGGGCATATCACTGGCTACAGAGGGGCATATTATGTAGCTATGTGGGCATTTTATGTGGCTAAGGGGGGCAGTAACCTAGCTACAGAGGGCAGCAACCTGGCTAGAGGGGCTAATAACCTGACTAGAGGGGGCAGCAACCTGGCAAGAGGGGGCAACTACTTGGTTAAAGGGAGCTACAACCTGGCTACAGTGGGCTACTACCTGGCTATAGGGGGCAAATATTTACCTACAAGGGGGTAATTATTACCATTTGGGGCACTATAGATGGGGATTTTGTATAGAGATAGGAAATTGTAGAGAAATGCTGATAAAATGAGGAGTCTAAGATGTTTGTTTTGTAAATTTTTCAGTGAAGAGTTGTGGACGGTAGAGGTCATCATGGCGTCTGGGACAGATGGAGAAGAAGAGAAAGAGAACAACTCTTCAGAGACGTCTCCTTTGAGTCACTAAATGTAACTGCAGTGTAAACACTTATATTTCTCCTGAGCCTACATACAAATGTTTTTCTCTGTAAAAATACATCCGCAGTTCACAATAAGGCGCAAAATATTCCATTTGAACCCAGCCCTACTCAGAAAAACTTAAGGGCCTGAGCCCCGGATGTTTTGGGACCCTAGCAACGCCCCTGGCTAGCTGTATTTTACTTTTATAGTTTATTCTGGTAAGCATCTAAGAGGAATGGCAGATGGATAGAATGCCATCTGTCTTCATCAACACACCTTCGCTCGATTGCAGGGTGTTGTTGGCTTGCATAACAACCGAGATGCCTTTGCTAGACTTTCAGACTGTTTAAGACTAGAGATGAGCGAACCCTAAAAAGTTCGAGTTTGAGTAGAACCTCAAATTTTGAGAAGTTCGGTTAGAAGTTCGAGTTGAACTCAAACCGAACTTCGAACCCCATTAAAGTCAATGGGAGAATATGTTCTGGTTAATTTTTATACCCATACAGGTGAGGAGAAGCTGTAATTAGCATCCATAACAGTAAAATGGATATGTGGAACAACATTCGTTTTAATGGCTAACTGAAATGATGAGTACAGCATATCCATAGGCTGTGCAGTACTAGCAGCTGCTACAGGGCCCCTTTGACACATAAGAATACGCTGGTATTGGAAATGACACATGGTAACTGGCAGGAGCCCTCTATCACTTTTTGCACCAGGGCCCAAGAACATGTCATATATGTGCTGGCAACAAGAACATCCCAACAGGGAACATGGAGGTTCAGTTGGCAGGGCTGTAGCTATAGGGGATGCAGTGGTGCCAGGGCTGCCGTCAGTCATCTATTAACCATTTCAAGGCCCCATGCTGCTAAATCAAATTGGGCTCCCACCTAATACTAGTTCCTATTTTTTAACATATCACTGGGCCCATTTTTGATTAGGGCCCCTGACAGGAGTACTGCGCTATTGGCACCCCTGGCATCCCTTTTACAGTAGCCTTTCCCCAAAACCAGCAAAAATGACCTTATGGACACTCAGAATAAAATTAGCAAGAAGAAATGAGTATGTGAAATAAGCTTCTTTTAAATAGGACCTTTATTATCACTGTCTTTTACAGTGGCCTGACCCCAAAATCATCAAAAATGACCTTTTGGACACTCAGAATGAAATTAGCACGAAGAAATGAGTATTTGAAACAAGATTTTTTTTGAACAGGACAAATAGGATAAATATTAAAAAGGTCAAGATTTGTTCACAGTCTCTTATTGAAGAACTGTACTCCAAAGACAGCGAATCAACAGTGTTCTAAAATGCCTATACTTTACAATGGGCAAATAGGTTTATAAACAGAATTTTTTCGACGGAATATATATACAAAACTCCATAACTATTGCTGTGTATAATTCCCTAAGATAGCAGTCCCCCTCTGAGGAATCTAACTAGCAGCTTCTCCTGTGTTAAATCACTATTAAATGGTGTTTCTGCCTGCTGGCAAACCAGCAGACAGAGGCAGCAGGGTGTTCACTATAGAGAGTAAGGTGGAAATGGCACTCAACAGGAAATACAGTGACATACACATAAGACGGTTATGTGATTTTAGCAGCCAATGAGATCCCTACACCCTCAAAGGTGACGTTTTTGACACACCCTCCGTGCTCTGCACTGGTTGGCTGGCCGCCAAAATTGAAGGAAGCAGCTGAAAAAGACTCCGAACGTCTGTCCCGAACCCGAACTTTTTACCGAACTTGTGGCAAAAATTTGGCTCGGCTCAAGCTCGGAACATACATAAACTTCATGCCGAACTAACCTTTTTCCAAACGGTTCAGTTTGATGACCGAGGGCAGAACCTGCTGAGTAAAGTTAATGTGTCATTTATACTGCACGATAACTGCTGTAAAAAAAAAAAATACTTTACCAACATTGCTGTATCCTGTCTACCAAAATCCTTCATAAAAAGTGATCAGTGTCATATGAACCGCCAAAATGGTACCAATGAAATGACAATGAATAAAAAATAAGTCCTTAATAAGCTCTATATAGAAACTTAAAAAACTATGTCTATCAGACTGTGATCACATAAAAGGCAATTGTTTTACAAAAGCATTTCTATTGTGTAAAAGTAGTAAAACAGAAATAACAGTTTATTGAGATTGTTTGATTGTACTGACACACATATTAAAGATAATATGTGTCCATACTGCAAACACTGTATAAATGAATCCAAAAAAAAATGGTGGAATCGCTATTTTTTTTAAAGCCCAATGCAAAAAATACTGTGAAACACCTATGGGCCTAAAATGCACAATACACCCAGTAGATGAATTCCTGTAGGGGTGCTGAATCCAAAATGGGATGACGTCCGGAAGGTTTCACCTTTTCTGGTACTTTCTTTGCTTTACAAATGAAACATGACTCCAGCCAAAATCTGCATTCCAAAAGCCAAATAACACTCCCCCTCCCTTGTACGCCCAGCCATGCACCCAAACAGCTGTTTATACCCACATACAAGGTAACATATTTTGGGGTGCATTTTTTAGGATTCCTTGTGAAAATAAAAAAATTTCAGATAAGACTGCATATTTCACTGTTCTACAAATTTTCAAAAGTTGTCAGGTTCAGTTATGAAATGAGCCATTTCTTCAAGGGATTTTCTCTCTACAAAGATTATGGTTCCCTGACCATAACTCTGTTATCTGATTAGAGCAATGAGTTTAGAGCAAGTAGTGACATCACCCCATCGACACGGACTGAGCTTCAGACCAAACTAATTCTCTCTAACAAGATTAAAGAGAAGCCATGGTTTTCAGTCCTCTCAGCACATGTACCCTATGTTTACTGGAGAGATAACATTGCCTGCATTTGTCAGTGTATTGGCTCAGCTACTTACAAAGATGCTAAGGCTATGCCTCCACTGCACAGAAAAAAGTCAGTTTTTTTCAGCGTTTTTCATTTTCTAAAAACACTGAAAAAATGACTGTAAAGAGGTCCCATAGACTTGAATTGCAAAAACGTTTTGTAGTCTCTACAGAACGTCTTTTTTCTGCTTGTTTTTGCTGCTGGTCATTTTTTAAAACATGTTGCTAAAAACTCTAGAGCAGGGCAGAAAATTTTCTGTTGGAGTCTATGGGAGAGGAACATCAGGTTTATTGGCTAACCAAAAACATGAGGACGGTGTATCCACAGCATGTACAATGGTAACAGCTGCTACGGGCCCCTTTGACACAAAACGAGATACAAGTATTGGAAATGGCAAATGGTACCGGCAGGAGACCCCTATTACTTTCTGCACTAGGAACCAACAACTTGTCATATATGTGGTGGCAGCTAGAGATGGGCGAATTTCTCAAAAATTCGGTTCGGTCACTTCGACGAATTTCCCGACAAAAATAAATTCGGTCCGAATTACTTCGGGATTGAATCGCTTTTAAAAAACACTATTTCCAGGCTGCACAGAGCGCACGGGTGCTGTAGAACGTTGTGCCATGCTTAAATATGCAGAGGGAGCTTGGTTTGGTCTTCATACAATGTTGTGTTTTAGTATGACACGCACATGACTGCCGCCGCTCTTAGAATCGCTTCACTATAAAATTCCCTGGGCACTTAAGAGGGCAAAACTGACCAAAAAACTCAAACGGGAATGTAGCTTGATTAAAAGTCATGCCAGCGAAAACTGGAAAAAAACAAGCTAAGAGCCAGGTTGGGAACATTTGTGACAAAAGTGTGGAGGTGACAGCAGCAGCCACAGCAGCATGAGGTCAGAGAGTGGCACAATGACATTCAGGAGGTGGCAAAAACAGGAGTAGGCCACAGAGTGGCACAATGACACAGTGTGGAGGTCACGGCAGCAGCAGCATGAGGTCAGGCAGTGGCACAATGACATTCTGTAGGTGGCAAAAATGGAGTAGGCCACAGAGTGGCACAATGACACAGTGTGGGAGGTCACGGCAGCAGCATGAGGTAGGCAGTGGCACAATGACATTCTGGAGGTGGCAAAAACTGGAGTAGGCCACAGAGTGGCACAATGACAAAAGTGTGGAGGTCACGGCAGCAGCAGCATGAGGTCAGGCAGTGGCACAATGACATTCTGGAGGTGGCAAAAAACTGGAGAAGGCTACAGAGTGGCACAATGACACAGTGGGGAGGTCACGGCAGCAGCAGCATGAGGTCAGGTTAGTAGCACAAATGACATTCTGAAGGTGGCAAAAAACTGGAGTAGGGCCCCAGAGAGGCACAATGACACATGTGTGGAGGTCACGGCAGCTGCAGCATGAGGTCAGGCAGTGGCGCAATGACAATCTGGAGGTGTCACAAACTGGAGTAGACTACAGAGTGGCACAATGACACAGTGTGGAGGTCACGGCAGCAGCAGAATGAGGTCAGGCAGTGACACAATGACATTCTGGAGGTGGGCAAAAACTGGAGTAGGCCACAGAGTGGTACAATGACACAGTGTGGAGGGCACGGCAGCAACCACAGCAGCATGAGGTCAGAGAATGGCACAATGACATTCTGGAGGTGGCTAAAACAGGAGTAGGCCACAGAGTGGCACAATGACAGAGAGTGGAGGTGACGGCAGCAGGAGCTACAGCATGAGGTCAGAGTGGCACATTGACACAGTGTGGATGTCACGGCACCAGCAACAACAGCAGCAGCATGAGGTCATAAAGTGGCACAATGACATAGTGTGGAGGTGGGTGGCAATACCAGTCCCTGGTAAAGATGGTTGGTGGCAGATGGAGAAACTGACAGCAGATGTGTGGCATCAGGCGGGTGGCGGCATCAGAATAGTGGTTGAGGCAGGTAGTTTGAACTCAGACACATTTCTCACAGTTTGGTTGAGGCGTCATGGCTGATGTAGTCTGACGCCTAAGGCATTGGTGTGTGGCCAATCCACGCCTGATTCATCTTGACAAAGGTTAGTCGTTCCACATTTCCTGTGGACAAGCGGGTTCTCCTTGGGGTAACGATGACCCCCGCCGCACTGAACACCCGCTCTGATGCCACACTACTGGCCGGGCAGGACACCTTCCCACTGCCAAACTCGGAAAATTGCGGCCACACATTCAGTTTTGGGTGCCCAAGTAGTCCAGCGGATCTTCTAACTGGGATGGCAGAGTGCTATCCAAGTAGGCCACCACCTGTTGGTTCAGGGACTGCTCCAGGTCCTCCTGCTGCTGCTGGCGACTACCCTCCTCACTAGGTGGGTGAAGGAAGCTGCTCATCAGTGACTCCAGACTTAGGTTGCTGCTGGTACTGCTCCTACCCCACCACCATCCACCAGCAGCCGCGGCAGTAGTACGTGAGCGCTGAAGAACCCCCCGGTCAGACCTGTCAGAGGAGGGACGATGCCGCACATAGGCAGCGGCCAACTGACTACGGAGGATTTCCCTATAGTATTTGAGTTTGTCCTCCCTCTCAGCAGCTGGGAAAAAGGCTCCCATTTTGGACCGGTAAACGGAGTCCAATAGGGGTGGAGAGCCATAAGTCCATCCCTCGGGCCCGGAAAGGTGACTATTCGGCTGTCACTAGCCAGGCAAATCAGCATGCTGCGGGCCATCTGCACAAGTGAATTTAAGGGGCTCCCTGCCTCCATTTCCACTGTATACTGTCATGATGCTTGCGGGTCATCTGCCTCATCTTTCTCATCTCCATCTACCTCCTCCCGCTGCTCCTGCTCCTCCTCTCTTGTCACCTGAGTAGAAAATCCACTAATTTCACCAGACAATGCTTCTGCTCCAATGTCCTCCTCCCTCCTTCCCCCTCCTCCATTTCAGTCCCCCACCGGACTCATGGTTGGGGGCCCCGAGATGTAGTCGCCACGTCTCAGTCCCCTGCCCAGACGATTTTTCAGCATCTGTTCCAGGACATGAAGCAATGGAAGACGTTATTCATCCCGTAGTC
>JAODAL010072405.1:0-15122 GCA_025379985.1 Phyllomedusa bahiana
CCCCCCTAAAAATCAAAAAACTCGTAGAAATAAAAAAATTTTCCCTTTTCACAATTATCACCAACAAAAATCTAGACCCAAATTTGGTTGCTTTGGGAAAAAAGAAACAAAAAAAAAGTTTTATAAATACCCTATGAGCAGAAAGGGTTTTGGGAGCATTTTGGGGGGCCAAATTCTGTAGCACTTACCAACCAAGTTACCCCTTTTTCAAAGCAGTATAAGGAAAATTATGAGGGCAAAGTTTATTCACAAAAACATACAAAACATTGAATAAACATGTAAGGAAGGAAAAACCAGGGTTTAAAATATTTGTGCAAAACCCCAAAACTGAAAAAACCCTGATCATCAAGAAAGGGGCTGTAAAAAGGGTTATGTTTGTGCTTGCATATTTTTCTAACCAGGAAACCCAATCTTTTTAACCCTGAGTGAAATGTGAACAACCACAAAATTTGTTTTTTGTACATTTGCGCTATTTCACGAGATTTGGCAAATATCCTGGGGAAATTTCCCCATCCTTTTTATTTTTAATACACGGGGGCCGTTAGGAAAGCTCCAACTGGGGGTTTTTTGGGGATTAGGGTTATGTGACCTTTTTTGTGGTCTTATCTCCAATGGTTGACTAAATATTACTGGAATTTTGAGACTAAATACAGCGTCCCCAACTTATTCACCTTTTAAGACCCCCCCCTTTATAAGGGATTATGGGGCGTGCCGTTAGACTCACACACTGATCAAGCCCCAATCACCACGCCCAAGTCAGTACCACGAAACCCCTGTCACCAGGCAGCACCCCTTTCTCCACCCCAGAGAAAAAAAATTTAAAAAACTTGTGTAAAATATGTCTGTCTTTTCCTCCCCCCCCCCCCCCCCCCCCCCCACATAATTTCTCACAGGCTTCCTAGGGGTGTACACTCACAACTTATGGCTGACATTGCCACAATCTTTGTGGAACGTAGTCCCTGTTTTTTGCTATTAACCCCAGCAAAGCAAGAGGAAAGAACCGGGGCTACATTCCCCAATGAAACCGGGGAAATATCACATTCAGCTAACATTCCCAATAAATACTCCCCCCTCAGAACCGCTGAGAAATACGGCTTAACCTGAGAGTAAGTGCTCTGCCAGGGCAAGGATCCCCCCCCCAGCACTTTGGGGAGGACTGTCACGGGGCTTTTGCACTTTTACAACCCCAATGGACAAGCTGCGTGCCCAACCCCTTTTAAAAATGTGCCCATTTTTTGGGGCAACTTCACCTTCCAGTCCGAAAGACCCGGGAAAGGACCAGTTTTTTGTAAAAAAAAATTTTACTTAAAATAAATTCTTCAACTGCCCAAATACAAATTATGCAATCATAAACTACAGTGCACTGACACCCCACTAGATATAAACTCATATGTTCATTGTATGGAGCTCAGATAAAAGGGCCAGGACAGGGGAGTTGGATGTCCAGGCAAAAAAGGGAAAATAAGCCCGGGCCACTTTTCCGGGAAAAATTCAAATCCCACCCCGACCTAGACACCCACTTTACTCTGTGAGGGCAGTGTAATTTCCCCAGCCCCCCTCCCATCCTCTCCTCGCCCCTTACTATAGGTCTCTTCCCCCCACTTCCTCTGCACCATTCACACCATTTGTGGGATGCGTCACTTGTATTTTATCTACAAGACCACATCCACAAACACAATAAAACCCCTTCTAATCACACCCTCAATTTCATACATGGTGGGATGGGATCTTTCACTTATTTTTGTGGGAAAACAATGCCATATTCCTCACCACACATTAAAAAAAACCTCTTCCGACTTACATACAAAAACAACTTAAAACCAACCCACATCCCAACCCTACTTAAAACCCGGGGGGGTCCCCAACATGACCATCATCAGATAGCCCCAGGGGTTTAAAATATCGCGCAAAAAGCAAATAAATCAAAACCAGTGAAAGAAAATTAAATCCACAACCAAAGTGATGTCTTTTCTGTTTAAAATGGTTGTTTTTCCCCCTTTCTTCCCTGATGGCCAAACACATGAGACGTGTCGGCACAAATCCCCCCTTAAAATTGCTCACCACATCATTGCCTAATTTTTCCCAACAGACCATCCCCACTTTGTGGAAAAACCCCCCATCCCCCGCTTACTCCTAAAAATTTAAAATGTTGGGGACCTCGTCCCCATATACTGTATTGGGACAAAAGACATCAAATGCATAGTCCCCTAACGGGTACAAATGCCTACCAGGGGGAAAAAAACAGCATCCAAATAATGCCCAACCCCCAAACGTTTTAAGTTTCCCCAAAAGGGGGAAGCAACCAGTAAAATTTCACAGGGAAATTTTTTTTTCCACAAATTGGGGTTTTTCACACATATAATAAAATTGGAAAAACACAGAGAAGATTATAGGTCCAACAACAAATTTTTCAAATTTTTTTTTGGTCATTTTTTCTCTAGCTTTGATTAATTTTTTCCCCTATCATTTCCCTTTTAAGCCTTTGATGTCCCAGGGTGGGTCTGCCCCATATTTTTTTATACTTTTGGGAAAATTGGGAAAAAGCAAAAAAGGGCCACAATTTTTAAAAAAGAAAAACGTTAATCTAAAACCACTTTTTTCCCCTATTTTCTAAGGGCACAAAAGTGATTTTTTTGACCTTAACAGTTTTCATACATGTTCCCCTAAGAAATCCTTTTTTCTACATAAAAAAAAACCATTTTCCCCCCACCCCAAACCGGGCTAATTTTTGCTGAAAACTTCTGAAAAAGTTTTTCATCAAAAAATTTTAATTTTCATTTTTTTTCAAATCTCCCTAATTTCCCAAAGAGGGACAGGAGGGATGGCCCCTGTTTCACATATCTTCCCTTTTCCCGCACCCTTACTTTGGGAGAAAATATACTAAAAATTTGGGAAAAAAACAGAGCAATTAAACAGGGAAAAACCCCACACAAGGGGATACAAAATTTTTTACGGGGGTCCATATTTTAATTTCCCGTAATGTTCGGGGTGGGCTGGCTCCGTTTTTTCCTTTCTCGGGACATTTACTTTTCCACAAAAAGTCTTCCTTTTAAGGGTGAAATCTCCCTTATGATTTTAAAAAATTTTTGCTACCTGGACAAAAGAAAAATAACCCAAAGGATTTATCTTTGTTTACATAGAAATTAAAAAAAACCCTTCTTTTCCCTTTAACAAGATAACAGGGGGCACCGTATATGCACGCTCAAAAAAAAAAAAGGGGAAAACTAAAATAAACCCCATCCTACTTCTCAAAGAATGAAAAGTTTCCCTTTGGGAATTTTCCAAAAACAAATTTTATAGTGGAAAAGGGTTGAGAAAAATAAAAATATAAAAATGACAAAAATGAAAACAATGAAAATAAATTAAAAATTTTTCCCCGGAGTCTGGAATTTTTTAAAGATACTCAAAATCAATGTAAAAATCAAGGGGTTTTAGGGTGATCAAAATTCAGGAAAAAGCCTCAAAATAAAGCAAGAAAATCCAGTTGTGTGGGCCTTTCCCCGGGCCGATGACCTCCCTACAATACCTGAGCACCCCCTCGAATTGGCAGAGGATATTCCCTGAGGGGTCTTCTCCCAGACAAGGTTTTAAAACCAGTCAAACCCCCGGGCATTCCCCGTTTCAACGTTTAAAATTTGGGGAAAGGAACAGAATGATTGTCCCAAAAGTGCTCGATTTGGGTTTTAGTTTTGGGAAAAAAAGGCAGGCCAATCCAAAGCATCATGCCTTCATCATGCAGGGAAATGCTCACCACATTTTTAAAACCCCAAGACTCCTAGCACGTCATGCAAACAAAAGGAACCCAGGGGCCCCCGCACCTAAAATATGGTCTCACAATGGGGAAACCTTAAAACAGGGCAGGTACCTCTGACTAGGGAAATTGAGGGGTCTGGGCCCCCCTCCAAAAAATCCCTCCCCACAACCCCTTTTCTTTACCCACGGGGAAACCGGCCAAAAGCCCGGGGGATTTTTGGGGGGAGGGAGAAAAATTTTTCCACGGTCTCCAACTCAGTCACATGTGCTCAGTGTTTAACCGCTCTCCAAACCGTGAAAAAACACAGGGGGCCCAAAATCGAAAGTTTTCCAATCTTGGTGTTTTTCCCGGGAAAAAACCATTTTTAAACACAACAAAGGGGCTTAATTTGGGTGGGCCCCTCCCTAAAGGGCTTTTTTTTAAAAGTTTTTAGCAGACACAGGGGAAATTTGTTGGGCCTGCTGAAAGGCATTTGCAGGGTTTTGGCACTGGGTCCCTATTGCACAAAGGGAGGAAGGGAACGGGCCCCGCCCGCTAAAGGGTTTTTGCCCAAATAAACGGTTCCCTCCCCTATTTTCCGGGGTTTGGGCCCTTTTTCTGGAAACTTCCATGCTCCCGGGCAAAGTGCGACAACACAGCAAAAAAAAAATCACAGTAATTTTGCCACATTCAAACTTGTTTAAAAATCTTTTTTAAAATTTTTTGCCCAGGGGTAGCCTCAATCAAGGGAAACCCCCTTGTCTTTCCCCCCTTTTAGCTCAAAGAACAAACCCCTACTTGAGGCATTTTAAAATTTTAATGGCAAAAAAACTTTACAAATTTCATAGGCTTTTAAAAGTATAACTTTTAGACCCTTTCAGTCCCCATACATCTCTAATTTGATAAACGTTTAAAAATTTTAAAGGGGAATACTTTGCTGTTTCAGCTTAATGATAAATCATAGCCAAATCCCGCCAGGAAAAGACAGAACACTCCACACTCCCCCCTACCCACGAGCGACTTTCGGAAAACCCCCAGTTTTTCCCTTTATCAGGGTGGCCCCAGTGTGGGGGGGGCTCGATTTATGCGGGGAATCATGAATACCGGTGAGTATTAAAACCCCAACAAACCAAAAAAGGTTAAAAAAAAATGGTGGCATAGAACATCAATCTGGGAAACATTCATCTAATGTGTATTTTTTAATGTGTATAAATTCTAAATGGGAAAGTTCTTTTATCATTTGGAAACAACGAATTAAACATTTCATTGAGACCTTTTGGGGTCAAAGGTCCCCTTTTTTTGGATCCCGTTTTGCTTCCTTTAATAAATTTTTTTTTTTTGTTATTCACCGTCATTTATGTGACTTTTTCGAGGGCGCACCATCTCAGGTCCCCTAACCCGTGTGCTTTAACTCACAAAATTTTTGGCTAGTGTAGTCTCCCAAACTTTTTTTCTATGCCCCATTAGTGTCTTTTGTTTTTTGTTGTCCCAAAATTACGAAAAGGGTGATTTTGGGGTTCCTTTTTTTCTGATTTTATTTTGGGCGGCCCCCATCCTTTCCTATTTAAATTTTTTTTTACATAGGGCATTTTTTATAGTATATGACATTGTTGGGATTTCAACCTGAAAAGTCCCCTTTATTGGGAAATTTTTTTTCCGGGCATGGGGGGAAATTGAACGGTCCCTTTATTAAAGGCTGAACAATTACCCCCAGGCATCATGGAAATGTTCCATGTTTTGGGGTTCTAAGTCCCAACTTTTCGACTTATTTTTTTTGGGTCTGATTCTGAAGTATCAAGTTTTTCACCAATAATTTTTATTTTTTTAAAAAAATATCCAAAGGTTTTTCTTTAAAAAAATACCCTAGATTAATCAATTGTAAAATATGCCCAAAGTTTTTTTTATGGCTCGGCGAAATAAAATTTGAATGTTTTTCATATTTTGTGAAAATGTAACCTTGATTGCTCCTTACTTTTTTTTGTTTTTTCAGAATCATGTCAAACCATGGCCTTCACCCCGGGTTTCCCAATGTAAGAAGTTTTCCCGATAATCATATCCTCTTTTATTAAAATTTTTTTATGATCTGTACATTTTTTATCTCCTATTTACACCCTCAAACAAAATTTTGCGCCTCTGAAGAAAATTTTCCCCCGGGGATAAACCCAAGGGAAAAACGAAGGGGCAGAAAACTTTTGTCTGTTAAAATTATTAAAGGGTCCCCCTTGGTTTTGAGAAAAATTTTGTCCAAAATTTAAACCCGTTTTAAATTTTTGTAATCTTAACCCTCAAGATATTCTATGGTGTCTAAAAACTTTTATTCAAAGAAGTAAACAATTGGGGACGTTTATTGAATATTATATAATAAGAGGGAAAATTTATTCCAAAAAGAAGGGAATTTTTTAGAATTTCAGGGAAAAATTCGGGTTTGGAACGAATCGAACTTTGGGGGGGACTTGGAGTTGAACCCAAGTGTCTTTTGATTGATAAAAAGGGGTGCGAGCACAAGGCGTTACATGGGGGAAAACAAAGCTGGGGGGGAAAAGGGCAAAAAGCCTGCATGCATGGTTTCAAGGTGAAGCCCAAACAAAACCCGGGATTTTGTGACGTCACCCCCAAAATAAAATAAATCCCCGGGGGCGCCCAACCTTCACCAAACCCTCTCCCCTGTACTGATCAGGGGGGCTTGGGGCCGCGGCGATAACTCTTTCGGGAAAAATTGATTTTTATATACGTTTCTGTGGGGGGTCTCAGCTTTTCTCAGAGCGGTTCTCTTAAAAAATTTTAAATTTTAATTTTTTGGGGGATTGGATCCCGAAATCCCTGTGCGTAAATGCCGAAAAAACATTCTTTTCCAACAATGGGATCTAAAAACCATTTTCCCTTTTTTTATTCATTTAAAAAAACCGCTTTTTACAATACAAAAACCCCTTTATTTTTGGGTGCTCCAAACTATTCGCAATTTTTTTATCCAGGGGGGAATTAACTTGTTTTGCTGGTTTGGGCCCCAAGGGAAAACCCTCTTTTTTAACGGCCCCAAAAAAATACATTTTTTTCCCGAAACCTAATTCACAAGCAAAAAGGGAAAATTTAAAAATGTATCTCTTGTTGTTGGGGAAAAAACACGCAAATTTTAACACGCACAAAGCTAACCCATTTGTTCGGCTTTAATTTTTTTTGGCGCAATTTACATCCCCAGGGGGTTTAAATTAAACTTGTTTTTGGGGGGTCTGAAAAAAAAAACCGTCCCTTTTTTAAAGCCCAAAATAATACATTTTTTCCTTTTGCCTAATTCACAACAAAGGGTTTAAATTTCAACTGTAACTTTGTTGTGTGGGTGAAAACACCAATTGTTAAAAACCCCACAAAGCACTAGTTTTGGGCTCAATTCTTTTGGGGCCCAAATTTTTATCCAGGGGGTTAAATTTAACCCTTGTTTTGCTGGGTGCTGACAAAAATAAAACCCTCTTTTTTTTAAGCCAAAATAAAATACATTTTTCCCCGTAGCCTAATTTACAAGCAAAAGGGGAAATTACCCCCCCGAATTTCCCTTGTTGTGTGGCGTAGAAAACACCAATTTAAACACGCTAAAAAACTACTAGTTTGTGCGGCCCCAATTTTTTGGGGCAATTTTTCAAACCAGGGTTTTAAATTTAACGTGTTTTGGGTGGGGTGCTACAAAAATAAACCCTCTTTTTTACCGCCAAAATTTTACATTTTTTCCCGTAGCCCCAATTCCAACCCAAACAAAAAGGGAAAATTTCAACTGTATTTTCCCTTTTTGTGTGGGGGTAAAAAAACACCCAAAATTAAAAAACAACAAAACTACAAGTTTGTGCGCCCAATTTTTTTGGGGCAATTTTCATCCAGGGTTTTAAATTTAACGTTGTTTTTGGTGGTGTGCTACAAAAATAAACCCTCTTTTTCAACCCAAAAAATTACATTTTTCCTGAACCTAATTTACAAGGGAAAGGGTTTAAATTTCAACTTATCTCTTGTTTTTGTGGCGTAGAAAAAAACGCCAAAAGTAACACGCAAAAAAGCTACAGTTTGTGCGGCTCCCAAATTTTTTTGGGGCAATTTACATCCAGGGGGTTAAATTAAGCTTTTTTTTGCGGGTTGCTACAAAAAAAGAAAACCCTCTTTTTTAAGCCCAAAAAATATACATTTTTCCTGTAGCCTAATTCATGTCCGAAGGTTAATTTTAAACCGTTTGTGCTTTTTCAAATTTTGTAAAACACACATTTTTTTTAAAAAGACCCATAAAAAATAAATTTTTTTTCCTGGCCAAAATTTTTGGGGGCGCAATTAATAACCAAGGGGAACCCCCAAACTTGTTTCTGGGGTTTATTTTGGGGTCAAAAACAGGTGGGAATTTTCATAAAAAAGATATCACACAAACATTCGGGAAAATTTTAAACAAAAAGTAAAAGTCAGAAAGAAGGGGGCAGGGTCTGCAACCTGCGAGTGGGATGGGGAAAAAACATTCCGGAACAGGCCCGGGCCCAGCACAGCAAGGGGGCTTTGGCAACAAGGGCACTCGGAGGGCCCCAACTGCCCCTGTCATCTACCCGGGCCCGGTTTTTCGGGAAACCCCAAAGGGGTTTTTGAAAGGGTTTACTAGGGCAAACCTCTTCCTCCCAGAGGACATCTGACAACCCCCCGCCCAAGAGTCGGGGAACCTCAAAACCCCAACCCTTTTGTTGGAAAGGGGGCCCGGGGCGGGGCCCCGCCCCCCAAACCCGTCCTCATCCCGCCTCTGGGCCCATCCGGTTCCCCAGCCAGAGATCTACTATGTGGTCTGGGTTCCCGCGCCACAAAATTTGGGGAGGATGAACAATTTTAGGAGGGCATCACACTACTTGGCCCGCGAAGAAAAAGGGGTAAAAATCCCCTGCTTTTTGCAATAGGGGGCAAAGTATTAAAGTGGAGAGTGGCAGGGAGGGCATGTTGTGAGAGGTTTACCCGGGATACCAAGAAACCGGGGATAGGGCCGCAGTACAAAAACACAAATAATTATGATGTACCGACCGCATTTGGGGGCCGGTGAAGGGAAAAGGGGTTTATTTAAACGTCAGGAGAAGAAAGGGGGGGCCCGCTTGCACTCACAGTGCGCAGCCAGCAAGTGGGCTGTGGCCGTGAGTCCCCCAGGAAGCAGCAAATTGAGGGCGGGGGCCCAAACGGCCACGGGGGAAAAAAAACCCCCTTTTCCCGGTCCAACAAAGTACGGGAAAGGGGGTCACGAGGCACCCTCGGCAAATTAAATCCCCCATGCGGGGCGTTGGCGGGAAAATCCGATACCGGCCCGTGTGGGGTTTTTTTGCTAAACAAACCCGGGGAGTCAATATGGGGATATGTAGAATCTTAAAAACAGAAAGTGAAGCGTGCCAGGGGGGCTAAAGTTGGGACCCAAAGGCCCCCGCTTTTAAAAACATGCACGTCAAACCCTCCCGGGGGCCTGGGGAAAAAGGGCTCAAAATTTGGTGGTCCATCCGCCGCCCCCGGTTTAAAAAAAAGCAGCACAGCGCCCAGTGGGGAAAGCATGGGCCCTTGCAGCCCCTAAGGGTCCACCACCCCCTGCAGAAGGGGGCTGTTTCTTTTTTTGACACATCTCCCTTCCCCGATGCCCTGCTCCCGCTACCCATGCCCCATTCGTTCCCGGGGAGGCGATTGGGGAAAGAGGGCCCAAAATATGCGTCCAACCCCTCCAAAGGGGGCAGCACTGACCGTGCTCCTGCCAAGTTGTTGGTAATTGCAGTCCCTCCCTTTTCCAAAGGGGGGACTCGCACCATTCAGAGGGAAATAATTTGGGTTGTGCCAGCCGAGATGGGGGAGGGGCCAAGCCGTTTTTTCTTTTTCCCCAAAAAAAATACCCACACCTTTTATAAATATGTAGAACAAAGTGGGTCCGCCTTTAGCTTAATTTGGGTTTTTTCCCCAAGGGGCACGGCAAGGGGGACCTGGGGCTGTAACACGGTCAGGGCCATTTCATGTCCTTTACGGGCCCCCTGGGGGAAGTTTCTTTCCCGCCCAGCACACCAACAACTTGGGACAGGGGAAAGCCGCTTTCTCCTCCCCCTTTTCAAACGCCTTTCAAAACCGCGGGCCCAAAGTTTTGGGCCCCCCTCCCCCTCCACCATCCCCCACCATCTCACCTCCACAAGTACTGCTCCATCATACCACTTTTGTAAGGGGACAGCTGTCCCCAGTTCTACACCTGGGTTGCCTTTGGCAACGAAGTCACACAGGGGGGGAACCCGCCCCGTCATGCAGCAAGGAAAAAACCCATGTGGGCTTCCCCCTGCGCCAAAATGCAAAACGGGGGGGGGAACCCCTGGTGACGGAAAAAGGGGGGAACTGGTGTCTGCGTTTCAAAACCCAAAGGGGGGGATGGTTTTCAATCGCCCTGCAAAGGCGCCCCCGGTTCAAACTGGGTTTTTAAAAGGTTCCTGAAACTTTCCCCCCGATCTTCAGAAAAATTCTTGAAAATGGCCCGGGCCCTGGAAAAGCACTTTAAACCATTCTTTCAAACCAGGAACACCCCCTCGTGTTGCAGCGGCAGAAAGGGCCCCCCCCCAACAAAATCTGATAAACGATTTTCCACCCCCCTGGGAAATTTTAGCCTGCACAGTTGGAAACCGACTTAAAGAACAGAGAAAGGCCATTAAAAGATTTTTTGATGATCCAGGGAACAGAAGTACCCCCTGTGTAACTTGATTCAGCCATTGGCAGCTCATGCGTGACACCGCCGTTTGTAAGCCAAATTTGAGGAGGCACGTTATTGTCAGTTGCCAAAATACGGGTGAAAAACGTCATTCCACTGCTTCATGTCCTGGAACAAATCTAAAAATCTGTCTGGGCAGGGGAAAGTTGAAGTGGCGACTCATCTCTTTGGGCCCAAAGATCCCCGGGGGGGACCCGAAAAGGAGGAGGAGGAGGAGGAGGACATTTGGGGCCAAAAAATTGTCTGGTGAAATGAGTGGGTTTTTTCCCAGTGGGCAAGAAAAGGAGGAGCAGGGGCACTGGGGGGAGGTGGGGTGGAGATGAGGAAGACCAGGCAGATGACCCCCAAACCCCCGTGGGGAGTATACAGTGGAAAAAGGAGGCAGGGGGCCCCTCGGGTCACTTTTGCAATGGCCCCACACTTATTTGCCGTGGGTTTGTGACAGCCGAATAGCACATCCGGCAGAGGGGGGACTTCTGGGTCTCCCCCCCTAATTGGACCCTCGCTAAACCCCCTCCAAAATGGGAGGGCCTTTTTTCCCCCTATTTTAGGGGAAGACAAAAATCAAAAAACTATAGGGAAAATCCCCCCCCTTAATTTATTGGGGGCCCCTTTTCCTAAGTGCGGCTTTGTCCCTCCTCTGACAGGGCCCGACCGGGGGGATCCCCAAAACGCTCACGACTCCCCACTTGCCGCGGGTGCTGGGGGGAAAGGGGGGGGGTAGGAGCATTTCCCGCTCCCATAGTAAAACCCCAAATCGGAGTCATTTTATGAGCAGCTTTCCTTTACCCCCCCCTAGGGGGGAGGGCAGTCGCCAGCCCGCAGCGCAACAGCAGGGCCTGGAGCCCGTCCCCCCGAAAACCCCAGGGTTTTGGCCAACTTGGAAAACACCTGCCACCTCGTTAAAATCCCTGGACTACTGGGCAGCCAAACGGGTGTTTTGGGCCGCAACTTTCCGATTTTTTCAGTGGGGAAGCTTCCCCCGCCAGTAATGTGGGGATCAGAAACGGGTGTTCATTTCGCGGGGGGCCCTCGTTACCCCCCAAGGAAACCCCCTTGTCCCCGGGGAAATTTTGGAAGACTGAAACCCTTTTTCCCAAAATGAATCACGTGGAAACGGGGAATTTTCCACACACCCCAAACCCTTTGGCGTCCCTCCCGGGTTTAAAATACCTGCCCCCAGCCCCCAAATTTTAAGGGCCCCCCCACCCCCGATGCCACACATCTGCCCAGTTTCTCCATCTGCCTACCACCAACTTTTCCCCGGGACTGGTATTGCCACCCACCTTTAACACTCTGCATTGTGCCACTCTTAACCCCGACCCTTCATTTTTCCCCGGCTTTTTCCCCCCCCCTTTTTTCCCCCCCGTCCCCCACCCAAAACTCTTTTCATTGGCCACTCTGTGGGCCCCTCCTTTTTTTGCCACCTCCGAATTTGGCCATTTTTGGGAAATGTCGACCTCATGCTGCTGCTGGGCGCTGCCATGTCCTCCACACTGGTCCCTTGTGCCACTTGCCTGACCTCATGCTCTGCCCCCCGGGGCCCGGGCCTCCCTCCCTCATTGTGGGCCAAATCTGTGGGGTTCCCCCCCTGTTTTGCCACCTCCAAATGTCATTGGCCCCTCCTGACCTCTTCTGCTGGGTGTTGTGACCCCCCTACAACTGGGGTGAATTTTGGGCCCCTCGAGGCCTTTAAAACTGTTTTGGCCACCTCCAGAATGTCATTTTGCCACTGTCTTTACCTCAAAGCTTTCGCTGTGCTGCTGCCCCGGGCCTCCACACTTTTGTCATTTTGCCACTTTCGAAAAACCCCCAATTTTGCTGCTGGCGCTGCCGTGTTCCCCCCACACTGTGTCCCTTGGCCACTTTCCCGAACCCCCATGCGGGGCTGTTGGGGCTGCCAAATCCTCCCCCCACTGTTCCCCTTTTTGCCCAAATGGGCCCGACCTTATGCTGCTGCCCGCCGTGACCTTTCCCCTCTCATCCCTTGGCCATTCCCGTGGCTTCCCCCCTTTTTGCCCACCTCCAAATTTTCATTTTGGGCCCCTGTTGACCTCATGCTTGCTTTCCCCCGTGACCCCCCCGCCTCAATTTTTGTGCCATTCTGGGCTTCCTCCTGTTTTTTTTTACCCTCCAGAATTTTCAAAGTTCACTGCCCGACCTCATGCGCTGCTTTTGGCTGCTGCCGGGGTCCTCCACACCGTGTCATTGTTTCCACTTTCGACCCATGCTGCTGCTGTGGTCCCCGCCTGTCCTCAAAAACTTTGTCATTTGTGCCACTCCCCGACCTTTGCTGCTGCCGCCGGGGCCTTTTCCCTCCCCACATTGTGCCATTCTGTGGCTTCCTTTCCCGTTTTTTTACCCCAAGAATGTCTTTTTGCCACTTGCCTGACCTCATGGGGTTTTCTGCCACCGTCCCCAACCCCACCCCTCGGGCCCCTCCCGTTTTACCCCCAAAGTTCCCCCTGACCTCAGCTTTTTTTTTTCGCACTTTTGGCCCCCTGACTTTTTAGGGTTTTTTTTTTCCCCCCTTTTAATTTTTTTGAGGGCAGTTTTTTCCCCTTAAAAGGGCCCCGGGGGTTTTAAAAGTGAACGAATTTTAAGAGCGGGCAGCATCGGCCCGGGCATAAATAAAACACAACATTGTAAAGAAGTCCAAACCAAACTCCCTCTGCATATTTAAGCATGGCACATTTCTACAGCACCCTGCACTCGGCAGCCGGGAAATAGCTTTTTTTTAACGGATTCGGCCGAAGTTTGGGAACGAATTTTTTTTTTGCCGAAAAATTCGCGAATTTGAACGAAACAATTGGGGAAAATTTGCCCATCCTAATAGAACCCCGATTTCTTTTCCGTACCTCTCCACGGGAGGAACACATCATCCACATATCTCAACCAGTGATGAAGGGGTTTGGTAATGTTTATTGTATACAAGTTTAGTCTTCAAAAGAATTAGAAAATATTTTCTATACTTGGGGCTGCAGGAATCCCATAGAGATCCCCTGCAGCTGCAAAAAATAGTATCATCGAACCTGAAGAAATTCTTCCCAGTATGAAAAACCAACAGAGTCATAAGGAATGCAATAGTGAATTGGGTCAAAGATGCATCAAGTGATAAAGCCTCCCTTACAGAAATATTTGCATGTTCACATGGTATGTTCGTAAACAAGGCCCTTCACGCCCAAACGTGCAGATAAATGTGACTTCGGTAGCATCTATGTTTCAATATGACGTAAAAATTGTTAGTGTCAAATAACCCAAGATATGTTTCTTTTCACAATTTTTTTCAGAAAAACATCCAGATATTAGCTAGAGGTTCTAAACAGTGAACCCATACCTGATACTATGGGCCTATATGGGGTGGAATCCCTTTGTGTCTTGGGAACAAAATAGGCTACAGGGGTACGTGGATTGTCAACAGTTAATCCCTCCTTAGTTTTAGAATAAATAAGGCCATTCAATAAAGCCTCCTGTTAATATATATCAATCTCAGTTTAATCTCCACTGTTGGATAATTTTTTAATATTTTATATACATGAGGGTCTGAAAGTTGGTCAGATCTGCCTGTATATAGCCCTTTTTTTGTCTACAATAACGGGTCGCTCCCCCTTTTATCGGCTTTCTTATAATTATATCAGTATTACTTTTCAGTTCTTTTATTGCCTGGATTTCGGGTGGAGAGAGGTTGTTGTAGACAAAAGGAGTGTCATGTCACTTTTTTGTAACCTCATTATAAACCACTGGGTTTAACACATCAAGATTGGAATTCTGAATATTCGCGTCAAACGTACTTTTTTTTATATATACGATTAGTCGATGTCTGTTATAATGAATTTTGACTTTTATCTTTAGCAAAATGCATCTTTAAACCTTATTGCCCTACACAATTTATAAAAAAACAATATTAAATTGAAATATATCGTTATGTTGGACAGGAACAAAATTTAATCCTTTGTCAAGAACATTCCTTTGTGTCTCCGTTAGTTGATGTGAGGAGATGTTTACCGCAATGGAAATTTATCTATTTTTTCTTCTGTACATTGCGTGCAGGACGCTGAGTTTGTCCCTCTGTTTGTATAGTATCGCTGGTGGTGGGTTCTTCTTGAGAACTTGAACTGTCCAAAAAATCTTTGGTTTTCTTTGATCTCTTTTGTTGTTGTGACGGTGCATTACGGTTTCTTCCAGAGGACACACTAGATGTTTCTGAACTTGCTTCCGACTTCTGGGTTGCAATGCGGGATAATCGGTTATAGTTGCGGTTTTCAGCCCAGGTATAAACTTTATTATAAAGATAATCTTTAGTGTCCCGCTCAAACTTTTTCAGTTTGGATTCCAATACCTGGAGGCGTAGATTTTCAATTTTAGTATCTAATTCCTGTTGTAAATTTTTATACTGGTCACTAAAGATACCAGGACCCAATTCCTACAAGGTCTAGTGCTCACTATACACCTACCATCTTCTGCACTGACCAGCTTTCGGTGTCTACACTCTTCCACATCTATGTGGATTTCAGCCAAGCTTCAGGGTAAAAAGTCAAATATGCCAAACACAAACACAATTACCCGAATATAAAAAATACAAAATATATTTTATTAGACAAATACAACAATACACAAAAACAAATATTAAAAAATGACGGTGCTGGATAAACTAAGAAATAGTGCGGA
>JAODAL010072406.1:0-15122 GCA_025379985.1 Phyllomedusa bahiana
TGTAATTCGTCGGAGAAGACCATACACAGAGGTCCAATTCTGATATGGCCATAAAAATGTAAGCTTTTCTGCAGATGCAGTGACATCTGTCTGCTCCAGGCCCCATACACAGTAGGGTTAGCAGAGGTGCAGTGATATCCGTCTGCTCCGTGGCCCCATACACAGTAGGGTTAGCAGAGGTGCAGTGACATCCGTCTGCTCCAGGCCCCATACACAGGAGGGTTAGCAGAGGTGCAGTGACATCCGTCTGCTCTGGGGCTCCATACACAGTAGGGTTAGCAGAGGTGCAATGACATCCGTCTGCTCCGGGCCCCATACACAGTAGGGTTAGCAGAGGTGCAGTGACATCCGTCTCCTCTGAGGCCCCACACTCAGTAAGGTTAGCAAAGGTGCAGTGACCTCCGTCTGCTCCAGAGCAGGGCTGTGGAGTCGGAGTCGGTGCCTATTTTGCAGGAGTCGGAGTCGTCATAAAAGGGACCGACTCCCAAAATATATAATAAGTTGGTCCAGTTAGTTCTATGCAGTGCAAAGAGCAAGAGGCATTGACCCCGGCCAGTGCTACTGCTCCCATATCTTCAGCCTTATCACATGAGGAGTGTAATTGATGACATGGAGCAGGCAAAGCGCTGCCCCAGGGGAAAAGATTCTGCTCCCAGGGCAAACAGATTTCAACAACATTTTTCACCTGTTTTCAAAGAAGTAGAAGATTCAACCATTCATCAAAACTGACTGTGGCAATTCCTTTATACCCTGACATTGTTAGAGATGTTGCCCCTGTGGTCTCTGCTTTGCCCCAACCCAAGTTAGTGTAGAGAGGCCGTTTCTAGCCTGGAAATAATGAGATCAGATGTGAGGTCATTATGCAGGATCTGATGAGGCAATACTATTTTCTCAGAACAAATTTAGAGACTCCACAAATGTTCCTGCAGTGTTTTGCATATTTACAATTTTTTTGTGTTCTAAAGTCATATCCAATAAATATTTTTTACACTGACAAGCAAAATGGTAACAATGTTTTAAACTTGTGACTTTCAGGCTCCATATCTCACCATCCACTACAGCTTTGTACATGAGCATACTGTAATTTTATATACAGTCATCTTACCTATCTTATACATAAATTTGACTTGCAAGTATTTAGCATCTGCTTAGTTCTGCAGATTCTTTCCTGTAACTGCATTGTTACTGTTTTGCTCCTAAAAATCAAAATGTTAATTTTTATTATTTTGTTAGTATTTGGGAAATCCAACTTTGGCTTTCAGCACTGCCTGAATCCTTCTGGGCTCCGAATCAAGCAGGTCTTGACTAAAATCTGATCCCAGGTCTCTTCTACACATTCCCAATGTTGGTGCAGACTGGACTTGGATACAAATACAGCTTTTTCTTCAACTCTACCCACAAGTGTTCAAAAGATCAAAACATTGTTACCCTT
Organism: Phyllomedusa bahiana; assembly: GCA_025379985.1. Lineage (NCBI taxonomy): Eukaryota > Metazoa > Chordata > Amphibia > Anura > Hylidae > Phyllomedusa > Phyllomedusa bahiana. The sequence continues at coordinate 1,433 of JAODAL010072406.1, forward strand.
TTGCGTGTCAGTGTCTGTTCTACCTAAATAGCTCGATTATTGTATCATAAGGTGATAAACAGCCTGATGTTGCCATTTTACTACAGTAAAGTTATCACTTAAACATGCGCCGGTATGAGGGAGTCGGGAGTCGGAGGTTTGGGAATTGGGGAGGAGTCGGGGCTTTGGCTTGCCGACTCCACAGCCCTGCTCCAGAGCCCCATATACAATAGGGTTCAGTGAATCGTAGTGTTAGACACACATCTAATGGCCCCCAGGGTCATTTTGGTGGTGAACTGCTCCACTGTAGTGTATTAGTCCAGCCTCAAACACCTCTAACATCAATGGTTTTTTTCACTTTTATTAAAAATGTGGCCCCCCTCACAATACACTCCGACCAAAGCAGCGCGCGAGTAGTTCACAAAAACGCGCATCCCTGATCAACTCTGATAAATTGCCATTTTTACCAATGACAGCAACGATGGATATGTGTACAGACTGTCTATTACACATCTTATACACCCACCAAGCCAGCTCACCACACGTGACATCCTTCATGAGCTCCGCTCTGCCGACACTGAAAGTAAGAAGTGGTCATAACAACTTTTTTTTTATCACTACCATATGTTTAGACCTATAGGAAAAAGTTTTTGTGTGTGTCGCCTCTCCTCTCTTTATATTTTATAATTTTTTATACAATATTAATAAAATAAAAATTTAAATATATATATAATAAAAAATAACCACACACTATTTTTAAAACACACACACACAACATTAAAATTATCAATATATAAAATGTGTGTGTGCTGTGAGGAAATAAATTTATATATATTTCATATCCACAACCTTTCAAAAAGTATAAAAACCTGCCATTTTGTGAATAAAGACAGAAAGTGTTTTTCACACCGCCGAAGCATGTTGTGATTTTTCTTTCTCGGTGCACCTTTAATTTGGAGACCCCACAAAGATGTAGAGCCCCTTTGAGGTTCCATCCATATCATATATATATACATATATACACATACATACACACACATATATACACACACACACACAATATATATATATATATACACACACACACACACACACAATATATATATATACACACACACACACAAAATATAATATTTCACACACCACACATAAAAATTATACAACCCCAAACACACACAATAATATATATATTACACACACTTAATTATATACACACACAACACACATAAATAATATACACACACACACAATATATTAATAAAACACACACATATATATATATATATATACACACACACTAATAATACCCCACACATATATATATATAAACACACCACACACACAATATATTATATCACACACACACACACTATAAAAATATATATATATATACACACACACAAATATATATAACATATACACACACATAAATCACACACAAAAAATAACCACACAATATATATATATATATACACACACATAATATATATATATAATAAAAAAAAAATATATATATATATACACACACACATATATATTATAATATACAACACACATAATATATATACACACAAAACACAAAAAAATATTTACACACACACACAAATAATATACACACACACAACATAATATACACACACACACAATATATATATATACACACACACATATATATATAATAACACCACACACATATATATAACACACACACACAAATATATAAAACACACACACATATATATATAAACACACACACATATATATATATATATACACACAATATATAAACACACACAATATATATATATTAAAAACAAATATAAAAACACACACACAATATATATATATATCTATAGTAACACACACACACATATATATATATATATAATAACATATATATATAATAAATAAATACACACACACCACATATATATATAAATATATACACACAAAATATAATATATATATATATATACACACACACATATTAATATATATATATAAAAATATATATTAATATACACACACATACATATATAATATATAATATATATTTATACACACACATATATATATATATATACACACACACACACATATATATATATATATATATACACACATATATATATACATATATACACACATATATATAAAACACACACAATATATAATTATATATTATATATACCTATGTATAAATGCATACATATGTAGATATTAAAAAATTAATAGAATTGAAAATCTAAAAACGACTAAGGACTAAAATGTAAATGGGAATAAAAAAACATGGCAGGTCAGATGAGGAGAGCAGAGTCTTGTTCCCATACTTGTTATACCCTGGCAGTGATTTCAAATAAATAAAACACATATATACAAAAGAATAGGAAAAAAAATATTACAAAAAGAAAAAATATACTAAACTAATACATAAAGAAATAATTAAATGTAAAAAAAAAAAAACACCCTGTCAGGTTAGACGAGGAGAGCCTTGTTCCCATATGTCCTGACGTTCTGGCGGCGATCCAGGAGGTATAAACCACAAAACACCTGTTTCTTATAGAAATAAACATTTGTCTTCAAGTCACATAAAATGCAAATGTTCCCATTTCGATAGTGAGGACATACGAGTCACAGCGATCTCCTGAAAACCAGATCTCAGTGTTATTCTGAACGTCTCGATCAGACGAGATTAATCTAAATCCCTCGTTTCCAGAGCGGAGTAGGATCAGGAGAATATGGCTTCCCGGTAAATCCCCATCAGGTCGGAGGTGCAGCCTGGAGACTGGTGCCGTCCACTAATGCCCAGTAATCTCACTGAGGGGATTGGATGAAATCCCATTTCAGATTCACTTACACTTCGCTTTCTAAGCCCGGGGTTCTGGCGTTTCTGTAGTATGTGAGATTGGTGGCAATTTAAGGGATAATACGGGAGAAAGGATTCCCTTACACTTAACCGAGGGCAATTAGTGTGACTGCAGAAAGTACCACGTAAATGTAATAAAATGCTAAAATAAGAATTCAGAATCATTGGGATTATTCCACCATCTTGATCTGAAAACCGGGAAGATAGGGAGGAAAGAAAGAAAACAAAAACTATCAGGAAGTCACCCTGGGGGTCGAGGATGACTCTTCAGGACTAAGTAATAGATAAACCGAAATAGATCCCAAAGGTGGAAGTCTACATGGACCCAAAGAGAGTCATGGTGGGGATCAATGGCTGAGGCTCTTCTTATCATTATGAGGTGCATTGAACTGGTGATGTAAGGAGGCTCACATCTGATAACCAAAGGGGTGTTTTTACCATGCGGTTTCACAAAGCCTGCTCTTCAGTCAGCTTCAGGCTGCCACTTCCTGTTTGGACTGTGGGTGGTTCTATAGCTTCAGGCTGCCACTTCCTGATGAGACTATGGGTGGTTCTACAGCTTCAGGCTCCCCCTTCCTGTACAGGCTGTGGATGATTCTACAGCTTCAGGCTCCCACTTCCTGTTAAGGCAATGGGTGGTTGTACAGCTTCAGGCTCCCACTTTCTATTCAGGCTGTGAGTGGTTCTACAGCTTTAGGCTCCCCCTCCCAGTTGAGGCTGTGGGTGGTTCTACAGCTTTAGGCTCCCACTTCCTCTTCAGGCTGTGGGTTGTTCTATAGCGTTAGGCTCCCACTTCCTGTTCAGGCTGTGGGTGGTTCTAAAGCTTCAGGCTCCCATGTACTATTACAGCTATGGGTGGTTCAAAAGCTCCAGGCTCCCACTTCCTATTCAGGTTGTGGGCGGTTCTACAGCAGTGACATTTCAGCTCTGCTATTCCTAGCTGAGCCTGTTAGAGGGTGGAGGGGTCTAAACAGCAGGGCAGAACACTTCAGAGCTCTAAAGGTTAAATGTTGGTCAGTAAGAAACAAACAAGCTCCTGTGCTGCTGATAAGACACAGCAGGAAGTGACGTCACCATCCCAGCAACTGCTAGAGCAGAGAGGTGGTTGGCAACTAGGGAAGCTTGTGTAAACAAGCAGTAGATAAAAACTGCGCTAACTCTGAAATGAAACAAAATCGGAACAGCATTGCATTTGGTAATAACCTTTATTCACCTTTGCCTACATGATTAAAGCTAATCAATTAAATGGGAATAACCCTTAAAGGCGCAATAATCACCAAATTAGTGTGCAAATGAAACATGCATGCCGCCCCCATGTTGTAAGCTGTAATGGCTAGCAAGATGGAAAGTGAGAAGGTCTAAGGCAATGTTCACACGGCTTATTTTGGGACGGCTTTCAGCCCGTAATTTGCGCTGTACCAGTCATTACGGTAATCCATAGTTCTCTATGAGAACTGTGGATTCCGTCTCCTCTCCCCGCTCGCGAAATATGGCGAGCGGGGAGAGACGTGACGTGTCAATTATTTACAGCGTACTACGCGCCGTGGATAATGAATGTCTCTGGGGCCGGCGAGCTGCCAGGCCCCCCGCCCCTCTGCACAGCACACAGCGTAATTGCGGCCGAAATCCATCCCGCAATGACGCCGTGAATATGCCGTGTGAACATTGCCTAAGAAAACTCACATCATAACTGGTCCATACAAAACATGAGCCGTGTCACCACATACAAAACTACAGGGGAGTGAGATTGAGAAAAGGGGTCCCCTTCCACCATGATGCATATCACAGCACCTGTGTGTCACTATATGAAGGAGAAATGTGGCCCCTGCACTGGATGGACCCACTGCTGCAGGGTGATCCCACAACGTGCATGTGTTGCCGCAGCTGACGGGAGCCGGCTGTGGGGATGGGGGTGACTGGTGGCTGTCGTCAGCCTCTGATCTCTGGGGGTTACCGATAATAGCAGGCCTTAGCAGAGAGACATAGAGCAACAGCAGCGCACCGCTCTAATGGCGGCGACGGGAGAGGGAGGGGGCGATGTAGGTAAGTCACTCACTGGAAACAGAGGTGCAAAACCTCAGCTGAGTCTGCAGCAGGCAGCAATATAATAATGGAGACTGCAGGCCATCTCCACAGACCAGGTCACCATGAGACACACTGTTTGGCCGTCCATCATATTATCGCAATGACCGTCCTCGGAGCAGCCATGTATCACCATGATACACATGTGGCTTATTTACCACTAACACACATTAAACACCACTCACAAAAAGTTCGGGATATTTGGCTGCTGGTTAAAATTTTAGGATAAACCTAACATTTCTTGAAATGAACTAAATGATCCATCTCTCCCCTTTAGATGCAATCGTCCAACTGATAAGTGTTTCAGGAATTTTTGCAAAACTTGCTGATCTCTAACAAGGAGCTGAATGGCAAAATTCACAACAGGTGTTTGATCCCTGAATCGCCCAATAAATTTAGGGGATCAATTTGAACTGGGATATAAACAGTCCTCCTCATCCTGCTGTTCACATTCTGACATCATGAGGCCAAGACGACACCTTACAATTGATCAAAAGTATTTCGTCATTATAAGGCTGCAAGCAGGATGCTCTCAGACGGACGTAGCCACTGAGCTTAGAGTGTCAGCGTGTCATCAGCAGGTTGTTTTAGGGCATGTCCCCACGGCACGGGTTTTCGGACGGTTTTTCAGCCGGTTTGCGGTTTTTCAGACCGCCTGGAAAACAGTCCGAAAATGAGCACAATACTGCTCAAAGGGAAAACCCCTGGGAGCACTGCAGGTTTCCCCCCCCGATGGTTTTGCCGCCGGTGGTCCCGGCAGCAAAACAGTGAGCAAGCACCTTCTTCCGTCCTTTTTCTGACGGAATCTGTGTTCTCAAGGGGGAGGGGGGGGGGCTCTTCTCCGCCACCCGGGGCCCGGGGGAGGGGTGAAAAAACAGGACAAATACCGCCGCAAACTGTCCGGGGTATTTGCCCTAGTCGGGGGAGGCCCTTTTAGAGATACAGAGAACGGGGAAGAGTCACAGAAAGGCAAAGAGTGAAGTCTTGTGGCCCCCATAAACACTGAACCCTTCATTGAACCCAAATGCCCTCAAAACGGGATGATAATCTGGGCACTTTTGGGGGGAGGGAGAGGCCCCAAAGGTCAGTCCCCAAACCACTTAAACCGTTTACTCAGTGGGTCTGCATCAGGACGTTTAAATCCCAAATTTAAATTAATCCCCCCAAAATTTTTTCGGTATTCAGGGGTAAAAACAAGTTGTGAATTTTGCCAAAAGGGGGGTTTTCTCACTACATTGTTTTCACCTACCCATTTTTTTTTCTTTGGGTTTCATTGAATTCGGGGCTGTTAGGGGCTTCTACAGCTGCAGTAGAACCCAGGTCTTACTATACAACCATGCTCACCACCCGGAGAGACAAACGGGTCGCACTATAGGGGAACCATCGGGCAGCCTATCAGGAAGAAAAACAGATCGTAGCTATAGCTACCTGAGGAGCTGACAGCCCATAAAAGAGGGATATCTCGGAAAGGTGGGAAAACTGTAAATGGACACATATTGAAAAGTGACTTGTTTTTGCAAGATCTTTAGCAAAAACAATCCTTGTAGTAGAAAAACCCCCTTTAACCCCTTTTTTTAGCTGCTTTCACACACCGCATTTTTGGTGCATTTTAATGGTTTCCAATTAAACTGCCTTTAGCCCACAGCTTCTTTCAGTTGTCTAAATTGTTAAAAAAGGGTGTTTCCATGAGCAATAAATGACTTTTTTTTAAAGTCTTGTGAATACAAACACACTAATTTGGATCACTCACTTTCCAAACAGTTTTAAAAGGAAAAACTTGCTGGTATAAAGGGGGTTTTAAATTTGCAGCCAGTTAAAACCGCCGTGTGAAAGCACCTTAAGATCAGAAGTTGGCAAACAATACGAAACATTGAACATTTGGGACGTGGGCATCAAAGGAAAGCGGCTCATTTTTTTTCTTTTTTTAAAAAAATGTTAAGAAATTTTATGCTCATCCTGAAATTTCAACCAAAAGCCAAATATCCCGAACTTTTTGTGAATAGTGTATATATCACTTGTCACTGGTCTGTGACTATCCCTCAGCACAGCGGACTCGCAGACACTTGTGAGGTGATGACGGGACCGCCTTTTCCGAAGTTAAATACAATTTTGCAATATCGGTCTCGCCCGATTGTGGTCTGGGCGGCTCCACAAAATAGATCAATCTTCATTTTTTTGGGAAACCCAAAACCCAAAAAACGGGGAGACAAGTTTTCGACATTTCAATTGCAAAGGCAAGTGCGCATTCATCATTCATATAACAGCGCAGAAGGTCAGAAGATAATAGTCAGACTAAGGTGCTGGAAAACTCCTCGCCCAAGGGAAAAAAGGGGTCCCCCGATAACCAAAAAACTGTGGAAAAAGGGGGTGAACAGGGGGTAAGTAATGACGCTGACTTTGGGGGGCAGGGAAATGACCTGAACTTGGGGGGGCAGATAATGACCTGCACTTTGGGGGGCAGAAAAAGACGCTGACACTTGGGGTACAGGATAATGACGCTGAGACCTGGGGAACAGGATAATGACGCTGACACCTGGGGACAGGAAATGACGCTGACACCTGGGGGACAGGATAATGACGCGGGAACACTTGGGGGACAGATAATGACACTGACACCTGGGGGACAGGATAATGACGCTGACCCCTTTGGGGACAGGATAATGACGTTTGACACCTGGGGGCCCAGGATAATGACGCTGACACTTGAGGGGAAGGAAAATTGACGCTGACACTTGAGGGGCAGGATAATGACACTGACACTTGGGGAACGGGATAATGACGCTGACACTTGGGGGAAAAGGATAATGACGCGACACTTTGGGGACAGATAATGACCTGACACTGGGGAAAAGGAAAATGACGCTGACATTTGGGGGGCAAGGATAATGACGCTGACACTTTGGGGGGACAGGAATATGATGCTGACACTTGGGGGACAGGATAATGACGCTGACATTTGGGGGACAGATAATGACGCTGACACTTGGGGGACAGGAAAATGAGGGCAGACACTTGGGGACAGGTAATGACGCTGACACCTGGGGACAGGATAATGACGCTGACACTTGTGGGGCCGGATAATGACGCTGAAAATTTGGGGGGATGGATAATGACGCTGACACTTGGGGACAGGATAATGACGCCGACACCTGGGGGACAGGATAATGACGCTGACACCTGGGGGGCAGGATAAAACGCGACACTTGGGGACAGGATAATGACGCTAAACACCCCTTGGGGACAGGATAAATGACGCTGACACTTGGGGGACAGGATAATGACGGACACCGGGGGGACAGGATAATGACGCTGACACTTGAGGGCAGGATAATAACGCTAAACACTTGAGGGGCAGGATAATGACGCTGACACTTGAGGGGCAGGATAATGACGCTGACACTTGGGGCAGATAATGACACTGACACTTGGGGACAGGATAATGACGCTGACACTTGGGGGACAGGATAAGACGCTGGACACTTGGGGACAGGAATAATGACGCTGACACTTGGGGACGGGAAAAATGACGCTGACACTTGGGGACAGGATAATGACGCTGACACTTGGGGGACAGGATAATGACGCGGACACTTGGGGGGACAGGATAATGACGCTGACCCTTGGGGGGACAGGATAATGACGCTGACACTTGGGGGCAGAAAATGACGCTGAACTTGGGGGCAGGAAAAGACGCTGACACTTGGGGGACAGGAAAATGACGCTGACACTTGGGGACAGGAAAAATACGCTGACACTTGGGACAGATAATGATGCTGACACTTGGGGACAGCTAATGACGCTGACACTGGGGGCAGGATTCTAACGTGCTGACTGTTGGGGTTCCAGCGCCTACAGTAGTTCATCAGTGACTGCCATCCATCTCAGTACTCGCCGTCTCCACTGGGAGCCTCATCCCGTTTGCAGAACTTGCAGCTCAGTAAAACCTCCAGAAAAATTTACTGGTAAGCTTTGTTTCCACCCTTTTGGTTTCAAGGGTGTAAACCCCTTGATCTGTCACTTCTCAGTTCTAATTCTCAACTCCCCTTTGTCTGTTGCATAACGTTTGTTGGTCTTGTTTGTCTCTGCTCTATACAGAATCCACAATTACAAATGCGAATAAATTATCACAAAACCAAAAAAAAAACCAAAAATAATCCTGAAAAAATGAAGACTGCAAATGACTTCTCTGCACACTTTGTGCTTCTGTCTTTTTCAAATGAAATGAACGGTACATGAATTCTACAAAACCAATGTCATCAAAACCCAACAGCATGGCTGACGACATGATCTATGACACGTGATGCACAGAGTAACATTATACACCATATAAACTACTAGATGTGGAGAACACAATGTGCAGCTCAGACACAGCACCCACAGAAGCAGAACTACAACCCTACACGCGTATAATCTATGCACACTTATAATAACTAAGAAAACTGAACAAGAGAAAATTTCATATATATATATATATAGATATATATATATATATATATATATATATATATATATATATATGTATGTTTCTGTGTAATTATACACAGTCGAGTCACATTATTATGACCAGCAGATAACCAATGTGTGCAGCCCGGACAGCAGCTAGACGGACTGGGAGTGACCCAGTAAGGTCCTGGGAAGGTTGTCACTGGTATCTGGAGCAGACTGCATCCCACAGCTGCATAGAGTCAATATCACCATCCAGGGACTCCCACAAATGGGTTGAAATATGGGGAATAAGGGGTCCAGGATAATACTTGGAAGTCTTGGTCACGCTCTTCAGACCAATGTCGGCTGTTTCTAGCTGTGTGACATGTCGCTTTGTCTTGGTGGAACATCCCATCTGGCCCAGGGGAGACAATCAGCATGTATGGGTGGACAAGATCTGCAACCCAAATTGGTTGAGCGTGCCTTCCACATGGATGAGTGGCCCAGAGAATGCCATGAGGGCATTCCTCAGACATTAACTCTGCCACCACTAGATTGTGTTCTTCCAGCTATGGTTGCAGGGTGTTTGGGTTCTCCTGTGTTTCCGGCTGGGAAAAAAAACCCAAAATGCATGGGGAAAAAGGCCCGAAGACAACCCTTTTCCAACTAGTGGGGGTCCCCAAATTCCCCCATTTCGCAGTTTTAAAAATTTTTTGCCGCTGTAAAGCAAGGTTAAAGAGGGGCCCCCGAGTTCATAAAAAATCTGTCAGGCCCCCCCTGGGGGCCCCATTTTAACACAGTAGGGTTACAGAGGTTCAGGAAAATCTGTTTTGCTCAGGGGGCCCCCTACACAGTAGGGGAAACAGAGGGCAGTAACCCCGTCTGCTTTCCGGGGGCCCCCTACACAAGGGGGAAAAAAATTTTTTTGGTAACAAAAGGGGTTCAATTAACCCTTTGTTGCCTTTTGGGGGCCCCCAAAAACAAATAGGGGTTTGCAAGGTTTTTATAACATCTTTCTGCCCCCGGGGCCCCATACCCAGTAGGGGTTTCAGAAAGGTCAAGGGAAAAATCTGCCCGCTCTGGGGGCCCCATAAAACAGTAGGGGTTTTTAAGGTTCAGTAACCTTTTCTGCTCCCGGGGCCCCCTAAAACAGTAAGGTTGCAGAGGTGCAAAATGACATCCGTCTGCTTTCCGGGGGCCCCCTACACAGTAAAGGGTTTGCAGAGGTTCCCGTAAAAGTTCCCCCCCTTTTCTTTTTCCAAGTTGGGGGCCCCCCCAAAAACAGTAGGGTTAAACAGAGGTTCCGTAACATTTTTCCCCCGGGCCCCTTTCACCATAAGGGTTTTTTTTGAAATGTTGTGTTTTGGCAAAAGTTTGAAACCCCCCTGAAAAAATTTTGGGGTGGTTGCCCCAAGCAGAGTTTTCAGTTCCCCCCCTTGTACAAACCCCCAGAGCTGGGGTTCACCTCTCACCCCATGGCACTGGTTTCCTTGGGCCCTTTTCCAAACCCCCCTTTTTCACTAGGGCCCCCATTTGTCCACTCACAAAAAACCCTTTTCCCCCCCAAACCCCTTGAACTGTTTCCCCAAAATGCGCATTTTAAATACCCCACCTTTGGGCCCCCAAAACCAAGATCAACCCCTTTTTTTTCAATTCGGGTAAATTGCCCCTTCCCAACCGTACCCGCCCCCGAAAAATACTTGCATAAAAGGCCCTTCACACACCAAGCCAGCGCACCACAGCTGACTTTTTTCTTCTGCCAAAGTCACAATAGGGAAAAGGTCTAATAATGTGACTTTGACGGGAAGATAAACCTTTACTATATTTTCTATTAAAATTGTTTTTGTTAAACCCAGGGAAACCCTTTTTTTAATAAAAGGGATGGCAAAAGTCTTTAAAGTGGGCCCTATGGGGGATATATTGCACTTTTTCGGCAGGGGGCCCACCCGTAACAGTCACCTTGCACCCCTGGTTTTAGGCGATTTGAGGAAACCCCCCCCGGGGGTCCTCAAACCCTTGTTTGCCAAGTAAAGGCAGGGTTTTTTAAATGAAAGAAACAAGTCTAGAGGTTGTGCATACAATGGGGACGGGTGCTCGGGGGGCCCAAAATATAGGTGCATCTCACAGCCCAGGGGGCAACTCCTGGACTTTAAATCCCTCCCTCTGAGACAGCTCAGAACAGTCCCCCCTCGCAAAATCAGAGAACAGGTTTCTTCTCCCTTTAAAGCCGGCTTCCCCCTCCCAGGGAAAATCCCCGCTCCATCTGGTAAGGACTTGTCTTAACCCTTTTTAACTTTAATTTTTTCCCATTAAAAGGGGCCCCTTACCATCTGCTTCTTCCCTACTAACCCATAGGGTCCGGGCCCTTTCAAAAGCGCCCCTTTTAACCTTTAGCTTTCCCTCAACTCCCCCGGGTGCTCCTCTTTTTCCCGCAGGTGCTTTTCCCGGGCTTATTTTTTCTAAGTTAAAATAACAACGGGGAATAAAAAAAAATCTAAAAACTAAAAAGAAAAAAAAATAAAAGACTAAATTTTCACAAAAAAAAAATCGAAAACTAAAAAAAATAAAAACCCCCAGTGGATTTTTTTTAACTTTCCCAAAAAGTAAAATAAACGACGGAAAAAAAATTTCTAAAAATGTTTTGGCTTTCCCAAAAAAGGTTTCCGCCTTTCTCTAAACCCTCTTGGGAGTTTTGGGCCTCCAAAATTTAAAAGTTCAATAAAATGAACAAAAATTTGAAAGTATTTTTTTTTTTAATTTTTTAAAAATAATTTTTTTTACAAATTTTTTTCCCAAGTCCGAGCTGTTTTTGGGGCTGGGGGTGCAAAAAAGCTGGAGGGTGAGGTTGGGATTAAGTTGGTTTTTTGCAGTTACGTTAAAGGGCTTGCCTGACACTGGCAAAGCACAGGTGTAAATTTTACTATTAAAGGTGCGGGGGTTTATTTAAATTTGGGAAATTTTTTTCGGGGGCTTCTTTTTGTCAAATAAGTTTAAATAAAGAAAGGGTTTTTTCGTTTTTGCGTGGGTTTTTGGGGTTTAATCCCCTTTCCCTTTAAACTTCAAGCATAGTCTATTTTAAAATTTTTGGGGGATAGAACATATACATTAAGGGGTGTATTTAAAATAAATAGATGCATGTGTTTTTAAATTTTGTGTTTTTTTTTCCCGTAATATGTTTTGTATATTTTTTATTTATAAAAATATGTATGTTTTGTTGTGGTGTTGGTGTATATATATAATTTTAAGAAACTCAAACTTAAAATATATTATATTAAAACCCCCAAAAAAAAACATTACCCAAACACACTTATTTTTAAAATAAATACATTTTTCAAAATACATACACACACAAATTTCAAAACAAAATTTTAAACACACACATTTATATATATTTTATATAAAAATCCATACAAAACAATATAAAGGAATTTTAAAATATTATAAATAATTATATTAAATTTTTTATATATTTATATTTTATATTTTTTATATATATTTAAAATTTATACAAAACACACATGCATAAAAAACCTTTCAAAATTAAAAAATATATATTTTTGCCCGCACAAACATTTACTATAAGTAAGGGAAAAATTTTTATATATTTAAATTTATTTAAAATTTTTTTAAAATTTATATTTTAATATTTTATTACATACTTTTAATATAGTTGGGTTCCCGGGGGAAAAATTTTTATATATAAAGTATGGGTGTTTAAGCATGTTTTGTGTATAAAAAATTTTAAGTATTAAAATATATATATATAATAAATATATTTTTTCAAACATCATAAAATATATTTTTCTTTTTAGTATGTAAAATATATGGTGGTGTCATTAAAAATAATATATATGTATATATTATTGACAGCCCCACACTAAAATATTTTAAAACTAAGATATAAAATATTTTATATTTTTTTTGTAATTTTTTTTATATATCTAAATATTTTTTTTTAGAAATATTTTAATTTGAAAATTCATTCATAATTTAGGTTGGGTCTTTTCCAAAAATATAAAAAAAATTTATTTATATTTTTATATATATAAAAATTTTTATTAAAAAAAATATATATATTAAAATGAAACCAACACTATAAATTTTTACATTATTATATATAATAATAATAAACAACACATACATATTTGGGGGTTTTAAAAATTTTTTATTAAAAAAACTAAATATTTTTAAATATATATATCTAAATTTTTTATATATATATATTAAATTTTAAATATAGAAATATATAAATAGATAAAATATATTTTAAAAAAATAACACACAAAAACACACACATACTTTAGTATATGTTGGGACTGGGGCGTAAAATATTTTAAA
>JAODAL010072407.1:0-15121 GCA_025379985.1 Phyllomedusa bahiana
TCCCCCCCCCCCCCCCCCCCCCCCCCCCGGGTTTTATATAAAAATTCCTAATAGGGGGTATAAATGGGCGGTTGCTTTATCATAATTCTCAGTACCCGTTGCCTCACCCTAACACCATCTTCACTTCAGGCTATGCTTTCGGCTGGGGACCTATCACTTGGCTTCTCATGTCTGAGATCCTACCACTAAAAGCCAGAGGAACGGCTTCAGGACTGTGTGTGATGGTCAGCTGGAGCACCGGCTTTGTTCTCACCGAAGCTTTCCTGCCCGTTGTGGTGAGTACCAAGCAAGAAACGTGTGCGCGGTTGTTATGGGGTTAACACATGTAGTTCTCTGCTGCTGGACATGGGTTTATACAGTCTCATTAGGCTGGTGATTGGATCTACTCAGTGGACATTGGTTGAATATGAGTTCTGTGGATGATATGTTGGTTGTTGTGTCTAAACTGTGGTCCATGAATAATAACCCACTTTAAAGGAGTTTTCTCACTACAGGGATTTAGCTTTCAACATTTAGGGACAAGTAAATGAAGACTTTTACCAATTACACTGCTCTTTTGACATTGCCCTGGTCAGGAGAAGAGAGATTTTATCTGCTCTGAGTGCACACATATGTCTTAAGGTTACCGTCCATGTCTCCCTTCCTGATTAGACAGAGAGCAAGGAGTGACCATGGTCGGACAGAGCAGAGACTGTATCTCTCTCTAACAAGATTAGATTCATTAAAAGCAACTGTTTTCACTGCTTGGAGCTCTGTTTCATATGATTAAATCTCTTTCGCTAACACTGCTCACAAAAACTTAGGGATATTTGGCTCTTGGTTAAAGTTACAGAATGAACTTAAAATGTATTGATATTTTTCGTCCATGCGCTAAATGATCCATCTCTCCCCTTTAGATGCACTCGTCCAACTGTTCAATGTTTCTGGACTTTTTGCACAACTTGCTGATCTCTAACAAGGAGCTTAATGGCAAAATTCACATCAGGTGTTTGATCCCTGAATCACCCAATATGGGATCAATGTGAATTGGGATTTAAACTGTCCTCCTCACCCTGCTGTTCACATTGTGAAATCATGAGACCAAGACAACATATTGCAGTTTCTCGCCATTGGGAGGCTTCAAGCAAGATGCTCTTTGACGGAAGTGGCCACTGAGCTTAGAGTGTCATCAGCAGGTTGTATCAGAGATACAGAGAGACTGGAAGAGTCACAGAAAGGCAAAGAGGTGGATGTCCTTTGCCTCTATCACACACTGATGAGCGCTTCATTGTAACCAATGCCCTGCCGAGCCGGAGGATAAACGCCGGATAACTCCAGGCACGTTTAAGGGAGGTGAGAGGCACCAGGTGTCAGATCATTTGTAACCATTTACATCAATGGGGTCTGTGTGGTCTGCGGTAACAGCACCAGGCACAGGCATCATCATCTTGCATGGGACAGGGAGCATCTACACTGGATGAGGGACCTCAGCACTGTTCAGGGATGAAAGTTGATTCACTGTGAGCAGAAATGATGGCTGCCAACGATGCTGGAGACGTCAAAGAGAGCGCTATGCATCAGCCAGGTAAGGTAATGATCAGATACCCTTGCCAGTCGTCTAACAGGCAGACCACGCTGATGTAAGTGCTTACGAATGGTCTGACGTGACACTTGGTGCCTCTCACCTCCATTAAATGTGCCTGGAGTTTTGCGGCATTCATCATCCCGTTCTACAGGACACTGTTTATAATGAAGCGCTCATCTGTGTGTGATGGAGCCAAAGGACGTTCACTTCTTTGCCTTTCTGTGACTCTTCCAGTCTCTTTGTATCTCTGATACAACCTGCTGATTATACTCTGTGACTCAGAGTGGCTCAGTGGCTACTTCCGTCTGAGAGCATCCCAGTGGCGAGGTCCTGTTGATCAATTGTAAGGTGTAGTCTTGGCCTCATGATGTCACAATATGAACAGCAGGATGAGGAGGACGGTTTAAATCCCAATTCACATTGATCCCCTAAATTTATTGGGTGATTCAGGGATCAAACACCTGTTGGGAATTTTGCCATTAGGCTCCTTGTTAGAGATCAGCAAGTTGTGCAGAAAGTCCTGAAACATTGAACAGTTGTACGAGTGCAGCTTAAAGGGAAGAGTTCGGCTCATTTAGTGCATTTTATGAACATTTTGGGCGACATGTATGTATGGGGCTGTGTCAGAAGTCTGCCGTCTTTTCAGCCCCGTTCTCTATATTTGTAATCAGGAGCACGCAACTATCAGGCGCATTACAGAGCACCCGCAGCACTTTGTAATGCACCTGATTTCAGGGAGCGGGCAGGAAGCGGGGCGCACTAAACCTTACAAAACTATAGATTTATAGCTTCAGTACGGCAATCCCAGGTGCATTACTGCTGGAACAGGTAGAGCACTTTCAAAGTGGTTTACCTGAGCCAGAAATTTCGTCTTAGCGCTAGAATGCGCCTGATTTATGACCCGCAGTAGACGAGGTTAAAAGAATCAGGTGCATTTTATACTAATAAAATGCGCATAAAAATTGCCGTTTAAACGCCAAAATTCATACATGTTGCCCTATATATTCATCCTGAAATTTCAACAAAAAGCCAGATATCCTCACTTTTTGTGAGTTGTGTATGTCTCTCTAACGACCAGCTAGTTATAGATGAGCTCAATATGCCAATCACTTCTATAGAACCACCCATAGCCTGACCAGGCAGTGTGAGTCTGAAGTTGCCCGTGACTCTGTGAAACAGCATGGTGAGACAACCCCTTTAAAGGGGTTTTGCCAAGAAGTGAAGTTCCTTACCTCTTATCTGCTCAGGAGAGACGATAAACAAAGCATGCTGAGTCAAGGGGGAGAGGGAGGAGGGGTGAGCAGAGAGCGAGGAAGCAGGGAGCATCTGCAAATAATAACATTACAACCAGTGGATTCTCTATACAGCAGACGCCTCATACACTGCACTTTTCTCCCCAGCCCCTTGCAAGCTCATTCATGTTCCCTGTCATCAGATAAGAAGTGCAAACACGCAAGCGCGGCCAGATCAGCTCCTGTCAGTGTCCTGGTCGTGTCTAATGTAAACTGTCAGGAAACTAAGGGGGACTGAGCAATGCTGTAGCTCTCAGAGGCTTGACTTTTTGTAATCACATATATTTAGAAAAGTGATTAAATACCCATTTTGGAGGTTCCCACGTCAACATTACATCATGGCAAAACCCCTTTAAATCAAAAAACGTCCTTAATATCTAGATCACCATCACCTATGACATGTCTCCATAGAGAGGAGCAGGGTTCCTATAAAAAAGATCTACAAATGTGTTGGTTGATTGGACGTTCTCTTCTTATTTGCAGAACGCCTTCAATCTGGAGACTCCGTTCTACTTCTTCGCCGCCATCTGCGTCTGCGGCATCATCTTCACTCATTACGTTGTCCCAGAAACCAAGGGACGGACTCTGGAACAGATTGAATCCTACTTTCGAACGGGTCGACGTTCCTTCATTAGATAGCCGTCAGAGCGGCGGGTAGATGTCACCAGTGACCTGGTGGTGAAGCCGGACTGGACGTCTTCCAGAGCCGGAAGATGAGACTGACCATGGTCTTCTTCATGGACAACATCTGAGAGCCCCGGTGTTCTGCAATGGAAAGCTGCGTCTTCTTCAGGACTGTCACGGCCTGCTCACAATCTACTGCAAGGCCGCACGTTAGATGCCGCATAGACCTCATAGTCCAGGTAGATCAGTGTAAATAGTCGGATAATAAGTACTCAAAATTAAAGTGACCAATTATATAGATTTGTTCCAGATTTTGTATTTTCTTAAAGGAATACTCCAGGCAAAACTGACAAACCCCCTACAGTGCAGGGCCTGATGGGACAAAGCACCACACATGGATTCTCTTTTTGGCATTTCTTCTTTAACCCTGGTGCCGCTCAGAGCCGTCTTAACAACATTATGGACCCCCAGGCATAGGACTGCAGTGGGCCCTGCCCTAGGCATTCTGTTCTATGGGAGTTCCCAGTACAGGGGAGCACTGTGTTCTCCATTCTGTTCTATGGGAGTGCCCAAATACATGACCTCACACTAGGCCATGCCTCAAGCCACCCCCAAGCACACCCATATTATCACACCACTTATGTATGGACACCGGCAGCCTGCAACCTACAAGACTATTTGGCAGGGCAGGGAGCCTTTGGCTCCCTTCTCCGCTATGGTTTTTAACTGTTTGCACGTCCTAAAAACACACAAAACAGTTAAATAACAAAGCCAACCAAGGGATCCTGGGTAGGTTTCTTGTATTCCTGGGACATAAAAGGACCACCTGGGGCCCCTATACTTGTGGGGCCCCCGGGCAACTGCCTAGTGGGCCCAATGGAAAAGATGGACCTGGTGCCTCTCAGAGCCGTCATAACAACATTATGGACCCCCGGGCATAGCACTGCAGTGGGCTCTGCCCAAATACATGACATCACACTAGGCCATGCCTCAAGCCACCCCAGGGCACGCCCATATTATCACACCACTTATGTATGGACCCCAGCAGCCTGCTGCCTACAAGACTATTTGGCAGGGCAGGGAGCCTTTGGCAACTGCCTAGTGTGCCCAATGGAAAAGATGGCCCTGGTGCCGCTCCCTCCCAGGCCTGTACTAAGAACATTGAGCGTACCTTCGGAGTGGCTGCATTCATATAGCACTCACATATTGGGGGTCACACAGAGCAAAGGCTTCCCATTTTATATTCAGTGTTTCCTTGTTAAATTTGTGTCTAGGACATGGGACAATGAACATACTTCCTATTCCAGCTCCCATCTAGGTTCAAACCCAGTTTCTTCGAGATCTAATGACAAATCTTCTTGATCACACACCATTATAATGAAGTTTACCTAATCTGGGAATGTCACATGAACTTTCCCTATCCAACAAGAAGAGCAGGCAAGTCTCCCGGGTGCTGCGTCCTGATCCTGCAGTTACTTACCGCTCCACCTTCCCACACCATGCAGTCTTACTAACTCCCAGGCACCAATGCACACAGTGTCTGGATGGCCATGAGCCTTGATTTCTTTGTTAGGATGGTGCCCAGGAGCGAGGAGAGGTACATAACTGCCGAGTATGGCCTGAGGTCTGAAACTCCCCTAATGCACGTTTACAGGGACCAGGAGTAAATTGCTCCAAATTTATTAAAGGGTTATAACCTCCATGCACTTTGATTTAATATTTAAGAATATGCCATACAGTGTGATAGGTGCAGGTTACACTTCTGGGACCGATGTCAGAAACAAAAGTGTCAGCTCAGAACGGAGGCCTGGTTCCGCTTGTGCATGATTCTCTTCTGAGGGAGTTCCTAGTACAGGGGAGCGCTGTGTTCTCTCCATTCTGTTCTATGGAAGTTCCCAGTACAGGGGTGCGTTGTGTTCTCCCCCATTCGTTCTATGGGAGTTTTTCCCCGTAAAAGGGGGGCGCTGTTTTTCTCTCCATTTGTTCTATGGGAGTTTTTCCCAAATACAGGGGTGCGTTGTGTTCTTCCCCCATTCGGTTTTATGGGGGTTCCCATACCCGGGACGCTGTTTTTCCCCTCCATTCTGTTTTTTATGGGAAATTCCCAAATACAGGGGGACCTGTGTTCTCTCCATTTGGGTTTTATGGGAGTTTTTCCCCGTACAGGGGTGCGGTTTGGGGTTTTTCTCCATTCTGTTCTTTTGGGAGTTTCCCGACAGGGGTTCGGGTTTTGTTTCCTTTCCCTTTTTTTAAAGGGAATTCCCTTAAGGGAGCGCTGTGTTCTCCATTCTGTTCTATGGGGAGTTCCCATACAGGGGGGCGCTGTTTCCCCATTCTGTTTATGGGAGGGTTTTCCCCGTCCCGGGGAAAACGCTGTGGGTTTTCTTTACTCTGTTCTAATTTAGAGTTTTCCCCGTACAAGGGGGCGCTTTTGTTTCCCCATTTCCCGTTCTATGGGGGTTTCCCCGTAAAAGGGGGGCCGCATGTTCTCTCCCCTTCTGTTTTATGGGGGTTTTTCCCGTACCGGGGGGTGCTGTTTTTCTCTTCAAACCCGTTGTATTTGGGTTCCAAGTACAGGGGGGTTGTGTTCCCCCCATTCGTTTTACGGGAGTTCTCAGTACAGGGGGTGCATTGTTCTCTCCATTCTGTTCTATGGGAGTTCCCAGTACAGGGAGTGCTGTGTTCTCTCCATTCTGCTCTATGGGAGTTCCCATTACAGGGGAAGCTGTGTTCTCTCCATTCTGTTCTATGGGAGTTCTCCAGTACAGGGAGCGCTGTGTCTCTCCATTCTGTTCTATGGGAGTTCCCGGTACCATGCAGCGCTGTGTCTCTCCATTCTGTTCTATGGGAGTTCCCAATACAGGGGAGCGCTGTGTTCTCTCCATTCTGTTCTATGGGAGTTCCCTACAGGGGTGTGTTTCTCCATTCGTTCTAGGGAGTTCCCGTACGGGAGCGCTGTGTTCTCTCCACTCTGTTCTATGAGAGTTCCCAGTACAAGGGGAGTGTTGTGTTCTCCATTCTGTTCTATGGGAGTTTCCCAGTACAGGGGAGCGCTGTGTCCTCTCCATTCTGTTCTATGGAGTTCCCAGTACAGGGAGCGCTGTGTTCTCTCCATTCTGTTCTATGGGAGTTCCCAATACAGGGGAGCACTGTGTTCTCTCCATTCTGTTCTATGGGAGTTCCCAGTACAGGGGAGTGCTGTGTTCTCTCCATTCTGTTCTATGGGAGTTCTCAGTACAGGGGAGTGCTGTGTTCTCTCCATTCTGTTCTATGGGAGTTCCCAGTACAGGGGAGCGCTGTGTTCTCTCCATTCTGTTCTATGGGAGTTCCCAGTACAGGGGAGCGCTGTGTTCTCTCCATTCTGTTCTATGGGAGTTCCCAGTACAGGGAAGCGCTGTGTTCTCTCCATTCTGTTCTATGGGAGTTCCCAAGAGAGGGGAGCGCTGTGTTCTCTCCATTCTGTTCTATGGGAGTTCTCAGTACAGGGCAGCGCTATGTTCTCTCCATTCTGTTCTATGGGAGTTCCCAGTTCAGGGGAGCGCTGTGTTCTCCATTCTGTTCCATGGGAGTTTTCTTGGTATAGGAAAGGTTTTTTATTATTTAAAACACACGTTTTGTGCTTCTGGTTCCATAACACAAACTCTGTGTAGCAGCGGTTAAATGCACATCCTAAACCCACCAAAAGTGAAAGGTGCAAAGAATGTGAGAATCCAAATTGCATACAAACATTAAATCATTAATAGCTTATCTTTCAAATGTAATCAATATCATCTTATATCACATAAAATTCACAGGACATAAAAATGTTTAAAACTTATTTATCATAAAAATGGAAGTCATGTATACTATTGGTCCCTAGAGGGCGCCGGTGTGCTCTCAGACGGTAATCATGCATTTGTTTTTGTTTTTTTTCATGCAAAAATTTTTATTTTCTAACATAAAGATAAGAACAAAAATAAGCACTTCCATTGCAGTGTAATAAACAGGTAAACATTGGTGCTTAAACCTAAAAGACAAACTCATATAAACAAGCCATAGCCATTACTACATTAAAAGAAGAGGAAAAAAAAAAGACATAAAGCGATGCAAATTGTAATACTGCTAATAAAATGTCCACAGTAAATAAGGCATTAACTAACTATGCTGCTGATATGTGTAATACTCTCTGGACTCTAGGAGAAAGACAAGTTAAGGACATGCGAAGAAATATGCAAGCTGGTTGAGTTACAATTTGCCCATGTGAGGTTTTAATCCTTTTTTTAAAAAAAATCTTCCAGTTATCCCTAATGAAACGGACCTTATGTGGAGGAATCGCTAAGGAGGTTTCACATCGGTATTGGTAATTGACTCTATGGAGTTGATAAGTTCTACCTTTTGGAGATCCTCTAGTTGCTGAGTGAAACCCAATTGTTATGGCTCCAGACCCTGGACGCCTGGGCCTCCTACCACCTCTATCATATATAGATACGATAAGTCAGTATCCACATAAGACAGGTATGCGCTTGAACAAAGAAGAAGTATTTATTAATACAGCAGTGAGTTTATATAAGTTTGGTTATAAGCGATGACTGACATGCGCAGTCAGCCGGAGCACAAACTTTTACAGCTAACATTAGAGATAACATACATAGAGTTCCGTTATAATTTCAAGGTCCTGAAGCAAAGGCGAGAGTCCTTGAAATGTATCTTGTGTCACAACATGAATTGTTTCTTGTGTTGAACCATGAATTCTATCTTGTGTCGGACTGGAGCTTTAACCCTTAACTTGACAATTCCCCCCTTTTGCACAAACGATACAGTATGTTAGTGGAGTGGAAACTGCCTTCATCTGTAAAGAGAAAAAACGTTAGACACTGCTTCACAATGTCTGTCCTGCACATTCCTTTCCCTACCTCCTGTCTTTTACCTTTGGCAACACCAGTGTAGCGAGGACGGGAAGAGGAGTAGTGAGGCTTCGCCAGGTTTGAGACGAATCATCCCTAAACAGATGATCCCCCTGTGTAGCTGGACTTTCCAAGCCCTGGTGAGCCCACTAAGCTGTCCCTTCAATTGGGTCAGAAAATTGGCTTTCTCCAAACAACAAATCAATCTTCATAATTTCGAGCAGCAACTAGACAACAGAATAACTAAAAATATTTGTAATAAATCTGCAATATGCCCTTAGCCAACCCCCAGTCCCTTGAACCAGTTAGCTGGGTTTAGGGAAAAAAAAGTTTTCCCACCAAGCATCTTTGTTTTTTTTCGTTTGCTTCATCATATTTTTTCTAAACTCCTTTTATCTAAATCAAGTTTTAATTTAGCTTGAAGAGTTCCGGTGTTTATCATATAGTGGAAAACAATTGGCCGATAACCTGGCACTTTACCACCTTGGCAGCGGCCAAAAAATCTAAAACTATAGTGTGTTGGTTTGTGACCACTATAAATTGATTCTGAGTTGGCCAAGTGGTGTTGAGGACCTTCTAAGATGTCAAAGATCTGGTCATCCAGTAATCAGTTGCCTCTACTAGCTTATCCCAGGTCTGGCAACCATAGGATATAATTTAGTAGAGTACTGGCTATCTTATTCCCAATACTCATTTGTACTATGTGGGGTCTTCCATTTGCTCTGGGTGTATTATCCGCTGCCCTTTTTACCAGCATGTGTTTCTGTATGGCTAAGTAATTCAACTGTTCGGGTTTGGTTATAAAAGTGGCAGGAGTTAACCTGGCCAGAGTACAGGTACGATTTACTCCTACTGGCAACCATTTATAGGCAGTTTGCCACAGATCCAATAGGTTCCGGGTGGGGGTCCCACCCGTCCTGAATGCTGTAGGACCATTCGATGGGCCAGATCTACAAACCCTGATATATTCTTGAGCATACACCAGGTGGGGACTTGCCCCAATGGACTACAATAGCCTGCTGTTGGCTATCCACTGGGTGGAACACCTGGACTATATGCTGCACTTTCATTACATGGCAGATTGCCTGGGATGCTTCCAGGTCTCGAAAATCCCATTTTAAATACCTATTCCTTTTTCCCCACATATGGTTGTTTTGGTTACAAACCTGGGTAGGGGCCCCTCCGGACCACCGCAAGCGATGATAGCTAAGCCCCCGGGAACAACAAAATTAACCCCCTTTTCACCGGCCCCCAAAGCGAGGGACTTGCGGGGTAGGTACCAGGGTCCCCCCCCTGACGGACTTGCTTGCGGTGGCAGCCGGGGTGCAGCGGGGACAAATTTTAGCCCGAATGTAGTCGTGGCAGGCAAAAAGGTTCAGGGCACGGCGAGGTTAGGGTCGAAAAGACAGGCCCCGGAAGGCGGGGGCAGGCGAGAGGTTCGGGTTTGAGAAACGTAGAAGGGGGTTGGGTAACGTAAGGCGAAGTAGTTTTTGAACCTTTTTCCCTAGGGCACGGGGCAACATGATCCAGAAAGGAGTATTGGGGGACGAAACCAAGTGGGGGGAACGCCGGAAATTAAACCAATAATCAGGGCGCTGGCCCCTTTAACCCCCGGGAACAGCGCGCGCGGCCTTGGGAACAGGCACGCGCGCCTGGGCCGGGCAGAGGGCGCGGAGGGCCAGGAGCGGGGTAGGAAAGTCCACGGCAACGCCCCCCCCGGCTCGTCCCGCGGCCAGCGGCGGCCCCCGGCCCCGGGGGGCACCCGGGGGGGACCAGGATGCGCCCGCGGCCCCCGGGCCGGGAGCGGCGCGGCCGTGCTCCCCCCCCCCCTTGGGTCTCCCCTTTTTCCCTAGGCTGAAAAAAAACTTATGGATAAGGTCCGGTTCGGATAGGGATTCCGGTTCCCGGGCCCTCTTTCGGGGCCCGAACCCCCTTTTCCAATCAACAACAAAAAATCGCCTCCCCCTGACGATCTTCATTCCCCAAGATGTCCTTCACTCAAAGACATCAGGAATTCCAGACGGGGAGAGGGAGAGCCTCCTCTGGGAGAATGGGTTTCAGGACCAAGGTTAAGGGGGGAGACTAAAAGGGTTTGGGAAATTTCTAAGAGAAGGGGTAGGCAAGTTTGTAGCCCCTGGATTTATCTGACGAGCACTCTAAAAGGCCCCAGAAATCGGGGAACCCCAATTTGTAGGGGGGGCCCTTGAGGCGTACGGTCTGGCAGAGAGCCACACTTATCTCCTGGTGGAACGGGCGGGGGCCTCCTTTCTTGTCGCCTGGGTCTTCATCGGGTAGCGGCCCGGGCTAAGGAAGTGGTCTCCCCCCAAAATGGTCTTAATGTCCAGAAACTTGGTTTCCACGCGGAACCTCGGAAATCATACCCAAGGGGAGGGGCGGGCGGGGGTGACGACCGTAGACCCCCAGGAATGGAGAAACCCCGTAAATCAGACCCCCGATGGTTGTGGGAGAATTACCCCCAAAGCAGCTCGGCCCAGTTTCCCTCCCGGGCCGGCGCAAATGGCCAGGAAAAATTCCCCCAATATCGATTCCCCCTCTCCCTTGACCATTAGTCGGGGGGATGGTGGGGCAGAAGAAAAGCCCCCATTTAACTTTAAGCGAGAAACCCCGGGGGCCCGAAAAATTTTGGGAGAAAAAATTACCCCGATCAGCACGATATCGAGGGTAATCCATGCAACGAAAAATAGGGAAAAAATGTCCCCCGTTAAAGGGGCCGAGGAAGCCCCGGGGAGTGGCACGAATGGACATCTTAGAGAATTATCCGTGACACCCAAGACAAAATTTCCCTGAAAGGGGGGAAGGGCCCGTAATGAATCCATGCCGATGTGTGTCCCTGGGGACTCTGGATGGGCAGAGGGACAAGGCCCCGGGGGCCCTATGGCGTGGACCTTTTTTCGGGCCATGTGTCACAGCAGAACAAAGCTTGGAGCCGGGGGCAGGGTCGGCCACCAGTAGCGCCGTGAGATGAGGGCGTGGGACTTTCGTAGGGGGGTGACCACCAAAGAGAACATGCCCCCACCCAAATTCTCCTTTTGACGCAGGCAACGTGGGTCTTCCGGGTGGTACCCTCCAAGGCCCCACCGACCCATGAATCAGCCGTTGGGGGAGCAAGGATGTGCTGGGACACAGGTTTTTCTCCAGTGACGTCAGAGGCTCGGAAAGGGGGGCATCACCTTGACTTTCTTCCGGTGGCCAAGTGACCCTGAATTAAAGGAAAGAAAAATGAGACCACCTGGCCTGGGAGGATTCAGACGCGGGCCCCTTGGGGGTATAAAATTTCTTTGGTCCGTGAAAGTCGAAGGGGTGAGGGGCCCCCTCCACAAATTCCCCACTCCTCTAGTGCCAATTTGAGGGCCAGCGTTCTCGTCTCCTTGGTGTAGTTGCGTTCCCCGGGGGAAAAGGGTCCGGAAAGAAACCGCAAGAAACTCTTGCCTTTGGCCCCTTCTGGTCAGGACCCCCCTGCTCCAGGGGAAGGGGCATCCCCCCCAGGCAAAAGGGCCACCCGGATCAGGACGCCCGGGAAGGAGCCAAGAAAACGCCGATTCATTTTAAAAATGTTTTTCCTCCTGACGGGGACCAACATCTGGGGTTGGGCTTTCTTCCGGGGGGGGCCCCGATGGGAGCCCCCAGCGAAAAAGAAGTGGGGAAAAAACTGCAGGAATAGTTGGCAAACCCCCGGGAAGCTTGAATCCCCAAGACCACAGGGCGGGGCCACTGCAGGATCGCGGACCTTAGCTGGTCCTCGCGACCCGGTCGGAGACTATGTACCCCAGGAAAGGGGAAGGGGGCCCGGGGGAACCAAATTTCCAGCTTGGGATACAGTCATTGTTCCGAGGCGTCCGCAGGACCTGGCTACTTGTCCCGAAGATTGTGCATCAGGGGAGAAAAACAGAATATCGCCAGGTACCTATGACCCGGTGTACAGCAAGTCTCTGAACACGTCATTGACGAAATCCTGGAATACGCGGGGGGTTTCATAGCCCAAAAGGATTACGAGATACTCGAAAAGGCCGTCCCGGGGTTGAAGGGTGTTTTCCACTCGTCCCCTCACGAATTTTTTTTGACAGGGAAAAAGCACCGGCAGGTCCAATTTGGAAAACACCTTGGCTCCCGAAGACATCAAAGAGCCCGATTCAGGGGAAGAGGGTAGCGGTTTTTTACCGTGATCTTGTTTAGTCCCCCTTAATTATACACGGCCCAAGGACCCCTCTTTTTTTTTGGCGAAAAAAGAGCCCCCCCGGGGGGCGAGGAGGGCTTTCGTATGAATCCTTTTGCCAAATTCTCCGTATTAAGCCGAATGGCCTGAGTCTCGGCCAGACAGAGGGTAAACCCCACCCCGGGAGGACTTTTTCCGGAAGGGGGTCTATGGGGCATCAATGGACGATGGGTGGTACCCCTAGCTGTTTCTCGGGGAACCATCGCCAAAATCCTGGTACTTCGGGGCCGGCAGGGCCGGCAACGGTTGACAGGCGGGGGAGAGAATGGTAGGCCCGGGCGTGGTACCTCCAAGCATCGGTTCTGGCATTCCCGGTCCCCAACCCGGGCTTCGCCCGTCTTTCCCAAACGAGCGTAGGGGGCGTGACTTTGCAGCCAGGGGGAGCCCCCAAAAGGGTCGGAGGAAAAACGGGACGGACTGGAACCCAAACTTCTTTATTAGGCCCCCACACGGGGCGTCACCACCCGGGGTTTAATGGATGGGATCAGTGAGACTCCCCCCTGACCCAGGGATAAGCACGGTTTCCCGCCGGGCTACAGGATGCGTACCGGGTTCCAGTGAGGTAAGATGAAGTTCCCGGGAACCCCGAAACCCGGAAGGCAGAACTCGGAACGCAGGACCACATCAGAAGTCACCTCCACGGCATCAAACAAAGTGGGGAGGATGAAACGCACCCAGGGCCCTCCCCACGGCACCAGGGGAGAGCGTTTCCCCGGGGTGAGGACGAAGGGGACAACTTCTGCGGAAATGGGCCGGGCTGGCGCAATGAGGCTAGCTTTTCGTCAGACGGTTCAGTTCTTTCTCTGTTAAGTGGGGCCCGGGCCACTTGCATCGGTTTCCCCCTCTGCGGTTTTTAGGCGGTGGAATTTGGAAAAAATGCTGGAACAAGGGCCAGGGGAAACCGCCCCACGAGGGGCAGCACCTCTCTTTTTTGGGAAGCCCTCCTGCCCTCCGCGAACCTTATTCGAGCGGGTGGCAAGAAGAATTAAATCGTTCAGGGAGGCGGGATCTCTTGCTGCCAAACGTCTTTTACCCCCGCGACAGCCTTTTGAAGGTAGCGCAGAGGGCGGGATTTTTCCATGCGACTCCGGCCGGGGGACGGAATTGAACCGCATAGGACCCCCAGAAACTCCCCTACGAAGATCAGAGGGGTCCGGCGGAGGAAGCACGCGCCGGCTCCCGAAGCGGGGCGGAATTCCGGAGGGGAAGGGTTTTAGGTTTCCCCAGTCACAGGGTCGTCCTGTCCCCGAGGGGGGGTTTCCCAAGCCAGAGCCCTTTCCCCGGGAAAGTAGACTCACCACAAAAGCCCCTTTGGGCTCTCCGAGGGGGAAAATTCCGCCCTCAACTCCCCGTTTCATTTTAGCACTGAGTAAAACCCCGGGAAGCTTTGGGCACCCGGGAAAGCTGGAGGGAAAAGGGGGGCCCAAGTTGGGGCCCCCGGTGGCCAACGGAATGCAGAAGAAAGGAGCCCGGCGGGGCGGAGACGCTGCTGGGGTGCGAGGGGCTGACGCTCATGGCGGAAAAGCTGGCCCAAATGTGACCCCTTTTTGTGCGATTTGTTTTCGATTGCTGGGCAACAATCGTGTAAGATTCCCGATGCTTGGCAGAGGGACTTTGGGGGGATCCCCGGCTGGATTAACTGTAAAAGGCTGGGGAGTGGATCCCCGACCACCCCAAGCGATGATACTAAGCCACGCCAGGGGAAAGCTAAGACCCCCCTTTTTTAAGGGGCCCCCCCGAAAGCAGGGTGGGCTTCGCGGCGGAGGCTACCAGGTGTCCCCCCCCGACTTTACTTGCTGCGGTGGCAGCCGAGGTGCAGCGTGGGACAGAATCGAGTCCCAAGGGTTTTGCGTGGGCAGGGAGAAGGTCAGGGCAGGCGGGAAGGTTCGTGGGCGGGGCTGCGGAAGGTCGGGGGAGGGGGGCCAGAGGTTCGGAGTTGAGAAATAGAAGGGGTCTGGTACACGGTAAGGCGAGGGGATGTTTTTTGGAACCTTTCTCGGGCACGGGGGAACATAGATCCAGCAAGAGTGATTGGGGACGTAACCTTAAGTAGGGGGGAAACGCCGGCAATTAACCAATAAATCAGGGGCGGCCCTTTTTAAAACCCCGGGAAAAGAGCGCGGGGCCCCCCTTGGACACAGGGACGCGCCCTGGGCCCGGGAGAGGGGGCGGACGGCACAGGGGCGCGGCAGGTTAAGTCCACGGGAGACGCACCCCCCGCTCGTCCCCGCGGCCAGCGGCGGGACCCGGCCCCCGTTTTGGGACCCGGAGGGGGCCACGGATGCGCCCGCGGCCGGGGAGCCGCAGGCCGTGACAGTATCGTTCGCAGGGGAAATTTAAAGGCATCTGTGGTAGAGGGAAAATTTTCCGTTGAAGCTAATCTGGATCCTTCACTCGGAATTTCCCCCAGATTGGGAACTCCCCCGGAATTACGAGATACCCAACTTCCCCCTTGTATGCAAGAAAACGCTGATCTCTATTGTTGGTAATTACCCCGCCACCAGGGGGAAAGAATTTCCCTCCT
>JAODAL010072408.1:0-15121 GCA_025379985.1 Phyllomedusa bahiana
ATGAGAAAAAAAGAATGCAAGAAAAAGGGCCCTGGGTGTAACAGGAGCGTTAAACCCCAGTATTTCCAAGTGAAGCCCAATTTTTGTCCGCACCTTAGGGGGGGGCAAGCGTTACCGGTCTTGACTGTGTACTGAGGAAGCTTGGAGTCTACTCACATTTTCCGCCACTATGCTTCAGCACGACTGTTTTCGTTTGCTGCGTCAAAAGGCATTTTTTTACCGTTGTTAAATAGATGAGGACCCCCGCCTGGGCCTTTCACCCGCACCCACTTTAAAGTCGTTTGGCCCTGGAAGCTGGACCCCCGGGTGTTAACAGATGGCTGACGGCCAGCACTGGCTTCACGTTGGGGCAATCAGGAGAGCTTCAAATTTCTCTAAAAAAAATCAGATTTTGAAATAGGTGATTTCTGTGAGGTTAGTAGTGTCAAAAAAGTCCCCAGGGCTGGACACAAATTGCACAATTTGAGGATTAAAATTTTCTGGGGCTGGATTTCTAACTTTTCGGGTCGCATTCTTTTTGATTCCAGGGGAGTCTGTCCCTAATCACTGAAGAAGGATTTGGAGGAAAAAAAGAAACCATTGAATTGATTTTGGCTGAATCACTCTCAGAAGCCAGGAGGGCAAAATGTCTTCTCAATTAAGAAGTGTTTTGGGGATGATTAGAACATTTTTTATTACTTATGGGGTGTGCGGGGCGAAAATTTTAAAACATCTCACATGTAAAAAATACCTGCAGGGAGGGGTGTATGTTGTATGTTTTTCACACTTTTAAAAAAAAGCAAAAAATGGTTATAATGTAAAAACTATAAATTAAAACTTCCCTAAATAAATTCTGGTAAAAAAAATGTCAGTTACCAAAAAATATACTAAATGACAGTCACTGTACAAAATAGATAGTCCACTTTGTGTTCTGTGGGTCAAAACAGGTTTAGGGGGCATGCTGTGGCCCAGGACAGGTATAGTCTATGTCCAGTGAAACTAAAATGGTGGTTGAAATTGAAACTCCTTTTTCCCGCACTTTTTAATTGTGGGGGTCATGGAAGGTTTGGGGCTCAGACGTGTTGTCCCAGGCAAGACCTTTGTTTTTTTTAAAATAATGGTTTTTCCCTTTTGTTTTATTCAACTAAAATGGTGGTTGAAAGACTCCTATTTCCGGCACTTTTTAATCTGTGGGTCAGAAGGTTTAATGGTCATTCTGCGGTACAGGACAGATATAGTTAATGTCCAGTTCAACTAAAATGGTGGTTCAAAGACTCCTTTTCCCAGACTTTTTAATTTGGGGGTCAGACAGGTTTAAAAGGTCATACTGGGTCCAGGACAGGTATAGTCAATGTCCAGTTCAACTAAAATGGTGGTTCAAAGATCCTTTTCCCAGCACTTTTTAATCTGTGGGGTTCAGGACAGGTTTTAATGGACTACTGTGGTACAGGGGCAGATTAGTTAATGTCCAGTTCAACTAAAATGGGGGGTTGAAAGACTCCTTTTCCGGCACTTTTTAATTTGGGGGGTTAAGACAGGTTTAATGGTCATACTGCGGTCCAGGACAGGTATATCCCAAAGTCCGTTCAATAAAATGGTGGTTCAAAAGACTCCTTTCCCGGCACTCTTTAAAATTTGGGGTCAGGGGTTTAAGGGGCTATCTTTTGGGAAGGGGCAGATTGTTAATGTTTTTTTTTTTGGGGGTTAAAACTCCCTTTTTTTGGACTTTTAATTGGGGGTTTTCGGTTTTGGGGTTTTTTCTTCCAGGACAGGGGTTTTTTGCCTTTCAAGAAAATATTTAAACCTTTTTTTTTTTTTTAAAAAATTTTTTTTTTTTTGGGTCCGGGGGTTTAAATTAAGCCTTTTAAAATTTTTTTTTTTTTTTGGGGCCCTTTTTTGGGGGGGGGTTTTGGGGGGGTTTTGGGGAAAAGGGGTTTTTAAAAAAGGGTTTTTTAAATTTTTTTTAAATTTTTTTCCCCGGTTTTTTTTGGGGGGGGAAAAAGGGGGTTTTGGTTTTTTTTTTTTTTTGGGTTTTTTTTTTTTTTTTTTTTTTTTTTCCCCCCTTTTTTTTTTTTTTCCTTTCCATTTTTTAAAAAAAGGGGTAAAAGGGAAAATTTTTTTTCCAAAAAAATTGGGGCCCCCTTTTTCCGGGCATTTTTTTTTGGGGGGGAAAGGGTTTTTTTTGGGGGGCCCCGGGGGAAAAAACCCAAACCCATTAAAAAAGGGGGGGGGCAAAAGGGCCCCCCCCCTTTTTTTTTCCGGTTTAAGGTTTTGGGGGGGCCGGTTTTTTTTGGGGCCCCCCCAAAAAGGGGGGGGGTTTTTTTTGGGGGGTTTTTTCGGGGCCATGGGGGGGGTTTTGCCCCGGGCCCGGGAATTTTTCCCTTTTAAACCCCTTTTTGGGGGTTTTTTAAAAAAGGGGCCTTTTTTGGGGGGGGTTTTAAGGGCCTTGCTGTGGTGCAAGGGGGGGGGGGGTTTTTTTTTTTTGGGGGTTTTTTTTAACCAATTTTGGCCTAAGATGTTTTATCCATTTACTGTTTATGTTTAAAAAAAATTTTCCACCCCTGTTTTTTGTAAAAAAATATGTTGTTTTTCCCAAAAGCTTTTTGGGGAACCGTAAATTTTTTAATTGGTCACTTGGTTAACAAATGGGGCAGGGAAAAATTTTAAATTGTATCTGTTTTTTAAAAACACGGGTTTAAATTTTTTTGGTATTGTGGAAGCCAAATAGGGTTAATTCCTTCGGTTGGGAAAATTTCTCCCGGAAAATTTTCCTGTTTGGGGGTTTAAAAAGTTTTTTTTTTTCTAAAAATAAAAACTGGAGAAAATTTTTTAAAATTTTTTAACCCCTTTTTGGAGTAAAAATTGGCGCAATTTAAAATTTAAAAATTTCCCCCAAAATTCCCGGCTTTCGTATTTTGTTAAAAAAAAGGGGTATTTTTTCGGGAATAAAAAGAAAAATACTTTTTTAAATTTAAACCCCGGATATGAAAATTTTGGCTAAGGCAAAATTTTTTTCTTTTGGGGGTGAAAAAAAAAAGTTTTTTTTACTAAGTTTAAAATGCAGAAAAATTTCTTAGTTAACCCCTTTGGGTGTAAATTGCGCAAAAAAAAAATGTTCTGCCAAAAAAATTACCGCTTTGTTAGCATGTTTTTAAAACCCGCGTGTATTTTACGGAAAAAAAACAACAGAAAAACTTGTAATTTAAACCCTTTGGATATTGGAAATTTTGCTACAGGCAAAATTTTTTTCTTTGGCGGTGGAAAAAGAATTTTTTTTTTTAGAGACCAACAGGAACAACGCTTAATTAAACCCCCCGGGTCTTAAATTTCGCAAAAAAAAGATGAGGAAAACAAAAATTTAAATGGGGATTTGGTTTTTAAAAAAACTGCTTCTTTAACTGAATACAACAGGAACAGGCTTAGATAAAACCCCTTGAATTTTTCAATGTGCTCAAGGGAAATGGGGGATGCATTTAAAAAGTATATTTTAAACTGGGAATTTGGCCCCCACTGGATTTTTGTTTTTAATAGCCCAACAAAATTTTAAAAATTAGAACGTAAGAGAAGCGTTTTCTGAGGCAAGCTATGCACCCCCCAAAAATCGCTGGGGTTTAAAAAATTAAATTTCTTTTTTTTTGGGGATATTTTATTGCAGCAGGGCGGGGAGCACCTTTTCCCCACACGCCAGTGAGGGAGTTTTTGGGGGAGGGGAAACATGGCGTCCCGGGGGCTTTTTTAGTGTCGGTGAGTCACCGAAATTCCCCCCGCCCTTTCTCTGATTGGTTCATTCTGTACGTTATATGGCTACGCCTTTTTCCTTTCCCAAAACTTCTTTTTCCCACTGTAACGCCATTTTGCCTTTTTAACCATTGTTTTCAATCAAAAAACACCCCTTTTTTTTCCCCCGAATCACCCCCAAAATTAACTTTGGTTTAGAAAAAGAAATTTTCTTTTAAAAATTTTAAAAGAATTTTCCCCTTTGTTAGAATCCCCAAATTTGCCCATTTTCTAGTTGCCCTTATTCATTGTTTATTGGCTTTTCCTTATTGTTTTATGTGAAAAAAGAAAAAATATGTAGTGGTTTTTATTTTATTTTATTATTTGGGTGATGTTATCTTTTCATCAGATTGTAATCATGTATTTTTACAGCATATCTTTTTTTTTACATTTACTGACACACACACACCCCATATATTATATATATATATATTATATATAATATATATATATATAGTATATATTTATATATATATATATATTATATATATAATATAATATATATATATATATTATATATATTTATATATATATATATATATATATATATATATATCATTTTGGTCTTTTTCATATTGATTATTTATAAGTTATACACATTTTTACATATGCACATTATTGCAATCATCATTATTCTGGATTATAGTTCATTCTTCCCTTGGTTTATAATGTATTTCACTGTTGTTTGTATTGTTTCAGCTTATTACATTCGTTCACTCTTTTTGCACGTTTTAGCACTTGACACAAATGCACACATGCACTTCTGCTTTTCCTTTTCCCCATATGTATCACTGTTGAGGTGCATTCCACACCTCATCTTTGGGTTCACTTCCGGTGACGTTGTTTCCGGGTGCATTGTGAGTGAAACCCAGAATAATCAATTATTAATGATGGTATTGCATACATTGGATTTTTTTAATGCTCATTTATTGATAATCATGTTTGCAAATCTGTAGGTTGTATATTTTTTGCATTTACTCTTTGGTCTTTCTTAAATATATACTGTATATGTGTCACTTCCGGCCTAGAGTGGGCTATGTGATTGGTAGTTTTACCCATCCATTATGATTAGAGATGGGCGAATTGAAGTGGAATTTGTTTAGAATTTCAGGAAAACTTCGATTCTGAACGAAGTCGAAGTTTGGGGTGATTCGCGGGAACGAAGCGTGTTTTTATTGATAAAATAGCTGCGAGCACATGGCATTACATGGGGCAAAGAAGTCTGGGAGGAAGAAAGGCGTAGCCTACATGACATGTGCAAAGATGAAGCCAATCAGAGATCGACGGGATTCTGTGACGTCACCGCACTATATAAGTCTGGGCGCCATGCTCGCTTCTCACACTCCTCTCACTGTACTGTATAGGGAAGCTGCTCCTGCTGCCGCCGCTGCTGCTTATAATATCTCATACTAAAGAACTCTCTTTTATACAGCGATTTTTGGGGGGTTTCACAGCTTGTCTCAGAGACTGCTTCTCTTACGTTCTAATTCTGGTTTTGTGGGCTATTGGAACTGAAGTCCAGTGTGCGTCCAATGCAGTTGCATATACATTTTAATACTATCTGCTCACAGCACATTGAATATCCAAGGGTTATCTAAGCCTGTTCCTGTTGTATTCATTTAAAAAAAACAGCGTTTTTACAATCCAAATACCACTTAATTTTTGGTTGCTCATTTATTTTGCGCAGTTTAGATCCAGGGGTTAATTAAGAGTTGCTCTGCGATGTGGTCACTAAAAGAAACGTTCCTTTTCACCGCCAAAAAAGAAATTTTGCATGCAGCATAATTTATATCCGAAGGTTAATTACAAGTTTTTCTGTTGTTGTGTTCCGTAAAATACACGCCATTGTAACACGCTAAAAAGCTGGTAATTGTTGGCAGCATATTTCTTTTGCGCAATTTACATCCAGGGTTAACTAAGTATTTTTCTGCAGTTGTACTTAGTAAAAAAAACCTTCTTTTTCACCGCCAAAAAAAGAAATTTTGCCTGTAGCATAATTCATATCCGAAGGTTAATTACAAGGTTTTCTGTTGTTGTGTTCCGTAAAATACACGGCGTTTTAACACGCTAAAAAACTGGTAATTGTTGGCAGCACATTTCTTTTGCGCAATTTACATCCAAGGGTTAACCAAGTATTTTTTGTACTTAGTAAAAGATACGTTCTTTTTCACCGCCAAAGAAGCAAATTTGCCTGTAGCATAATTCATATCTGAAGGTTAATTAAGCCTGTTTGTGCTTTTAAATTCAGTAAAATACACAGTGTTTTTAAACAGCACATACAAGTAAATTTTTCCTGCCCATTTGTGGAGCACAATTTATATCCAAGGGTTACCCAAGCTTGTTAGTGGGTTCATTTGGAGTCAAATACAGGGTGTGTATTTATCATATACAGATATCTTCATCAAACAGTGTCTGTACATTTTAGAACAAACAGTATGTCAGACAGGGAGGTGGCAGGCTCTTCACCTGCGAGTGGCAATGGCACAAACATTCCAGGAGCAGGCCCAGGTCACAGCACAGCAAGGGGATGGTCGCAGCAGGGGTCACTCGGTGAGGCCACAACTGCCGCTGTCATCTAGCGGCCGTGTGTTGTTCAGCAACCCAATGGTTCTTTATTGGTTGACTAGGTCATCCACTTCCTCCCAGATGACATCTGACAACTCCAGCCAAGAGTTGGTAGGAACGTCAGACACAACCCGTAGTTGGCATGGCCAGGGAGCGGGTCAGTGGCCATCACCTGTCCTCAACCCGCCTCTGTTCTATCCGGTTCCCTCAGCCTCAGATCTACTATGTGTTCTTGGCTCAGTGCCACTATATAGCGAGGATGAGGAGGACAGTCAGCAGCTACGTGGCAGTGAAGAAATGGGGCCAATATCCCCTGCTTCTTGCAGTAGGCGGCAAAGTATAGATGTAGAGAGTGGCATGGGAGGTCATGTTCTGAGGGGTAGGCCTCTGCATACCAAGACCGGTGATGAGGACAGTAGTGACGATGAAACACAAATCGATGATGATGTAGCCGACCGCACTTGGAAGCCGGGTGAAGCAAGGGCTTCATCATCGTAAGAAAAAGAGGGCGTCAGCTTGCGCGTCAGGTCAGGAACCAAGCGTCCACGGGGTAGAAAACCCGCTTCACAGGTGCAAGAAAGTAGCGGCACAGGGGCTCAGCGAGGCAGCTGCGGTAGCAGTCTCTCAGGGTGGAGCGTTGGCGGTAAAATCAGCTACTCAGTGGTGTGGCAGTTCTTTGGTAATACACTGGAGGAGCTGAACATGGGTATATGTAGAATCTGTGGGCAGAAAGTGAAGCGTGGCCAGGGAGCTAACGTTGGCATAACGGCCCTGCGTCAACACATGCCGCATCACCATCCGGTGGCCTGGGAGAAACGTGGCTCAGATGTGGTGGTCCATCCTGCCGCCGCAGCAACAGCAGCAGCAGCGCCCAGTGGCACGCATGCCATTGCAGCCAGTCAAGGCTCCACCACCTCTGCAGAAGGGAGTTGTTTCCCTTTGAAATCAGCTCTCGGTGCAGATGCACGCTGCCACCACAGTTAGATGGTCCGCTGGGGTACTGGTCAGCCAAAGTGGATGTGTGGCCGCAACTCTCCGAGTTTACAGTGGAGAAGCTGTCCTGACCGGCCAGTAGTGTGGCATCAGAGCGGGTGTTCAGTGCGGCGGGGGCCATCTTTACCCCAAGGAGAACCCGCTTGTTCAAGGGAAATGTGGAACGATTGACCTTTGTCAAGATTAATAAGACGTGGATCGGCCAGGATTTCCACACACCAATGCCTTAGGCGTCAGACTACATCAGCCATAACGCCTCACCCAAACTGTGAGAAATGAGTCAGGGTTCAAACTACCTGCCTCAGCCACTATTCTGATGCCGCCACCCGCCTGATGCCACACATCTGCTGACAGTTTCTCCATCTGCCTACCACCATCTCTACCAGGGACTGGTATTGCCACCCACCTCCACACTGTGTCATTGTGCCACTCTATGATCTCATGCTGCTGCTTCTGTCTCTGGTCCCGTGACATCCACACTGTGTCATTGTGCCACTCTCTGACCTCATGCTGCTGCTGCTGTTGTTGCTGCTGCGGTCACCTCCCCACCCTGTCATTGTGCCATTCTCTGACCACATGCTGTTGCTGCCGTCACCGCCACTCTCTGTCATTGTGCCACTCTGTGGCCTACTACTGTTTTGCCACCTCAAGAATGTCATTGTGCCACTGCCTGACCTCATGCTGCTGCTGTGGCTGCTGGGTGAGCCCTCCACACTCTGTCATTGTGCCACTGTCTGACCTAAATGCTGCTTTTCTGTGGCTGCTGCGTTACCCCCACACTCTGTCATTGTGCCACTGTCTGACCTCATGCTGCTTGCTGTGGCTGCTGCCGTGACTCCACTTTTTCTGTCACTGTGCCACTCTCTGACCTCAAACTGCTGCTGGCCGCACCTCCAACTCTCTGTCATTTTTTGCCACTCTGGGGGCCTACTACTGTTTTGCCAACTCCAGAATGCATTGTGCCACTGCCTGACCTCATGCTGCCTGTGGCTGCTGCCGTCACCTCCACACTTTTGTATGTGCCACTCTGTGGCCTACTCCTGTTTTTGCCACGTCCAGAATGTCATTGTGCCATCCTTTTTTGCCTCATGCGGCTGCTGTGGTGCAGGGCCGTCAGGTCTTCGTGACCTCCCACCTCTGTCATTTGTGGGAACATTTTTACAGACCTCATGCTGCTGCTGCTGTCCTGTTGATGCTGTGACCTCCACTGTTCATTGTGGCCATGTCTGACCTCATGCACTGCTGTGGCATGCTGCCCTGACCTCCACACTCTGTCATTGGTGCCACTGTTGACCTCATCAGCTGCTGTGTTTCGCCGTGACCTCCACACTCGTCATTGTCCACTTTCTGACCTCAGCTGCTGCGTTGTGCTGCTAGCCGTGCCTCCACTCCGTCATGGCCACTTTGTGACCTCATGCGCTGCTGCCGTCACTTCCACCTCTTGTCAGTGTGCCCCTCTGATCCTCTTTGCTGCTGCTGTTCAGTTGTGCCGGACCTCCCAAATGTTTTTTCCCTGGCGATTTGGGTGCTGTGGGCTTCCCCCGACCTCCACACTCGTCTTTGGGATGCGCTTTTTTGGCCCGTGGGGGGCCCCCGCCCCCCTTTTTTTTTTGTCCGGGGGCCGGGGGCCCCCCCTTTATTGGGAAAAAGGGGTATACTTTTTTCCCCTTTAAATTTTTAGCCCCCTGTGCGGGGGGGGGGGCCCCCCAAAGGTTTTTGATTTGGTATTTTTTTTAAATCCAGATTTATTGTGATTTGTAAAAAGGGGTGGGGGGGGGATCCAA
This sequence comes from Phyllomedusa bahiana, assembly GCA_025379985.1. Lineage (NCBI taxonomy): Eukaryota > Metazoa > Chordata > Amphibia > Anura > Hylidae > Phyllomedusa > Phyllomedusa bahiana. Next base: position 9,099 of record JAODAL010072408.1, read on the forward strand.
AGGGGGGTTTTTGAAAATAGGTGGGGGTTTATGGGGTAAAAACCCCTGGTATTTTTTTATTGTGGCCCCCCTTTTTTGGGGGGAAGTTTGGTTGTTGATTGTGGCTTTGGTTGGTTAAAAAATTTTTGGCCCCTTTTTATCCCGTTTTTTAAAAATGCTTTAAATTTTGGTCAAAAGGGGTTGGGAAAACCCCAATTGTTTGGGGGGGGGGGGGGGGGGGCAGTTTTTTTTTTTTCCCCAAAAACTTTTTTTAGGTAATTGGGGGGGGGGGTAGGGGGTTAAGTAGGGTTTTTGGGGGGGGGGATTTAAGAGGGGGAGTTTTTGGTTTAAAAAACATGGGGGACCAAACCCCCCCTTTAAATTTTAAAACGGGGAAAAAACCCAAATTTTTTTAAAAGATTAGGGGGGAAAAATTTTTAAATTTTTAAAAAATTAGGGAAAAAAATTTTTTGGGGAAAAAATTTTAAAGTTTTTGAAAAGTAGATTTAAAATATTAACCCAAAAAAATTTTTTTTTCAAAAAAAACTTTGGGTTTTTAAATGGGGAAGGGAAGAAAAATGGGAGGGTTCCAAAATTATTTTTTGGGGTTTTTAATTTTTAATTTTAAAGAAACCCGAATGGATAAAAGGGAAAGAAAAATTTTTTAAATTTTTCGGGGGAATTGGGAGGGGGAATTTTAAAAGGGGCAAAAGGGGGGGGGAAAAGGGGGGGGGCCCTTTTTAAAATTTTTAAATTTTTGCGGGGGCCCGTGACCCCCCCTCTGTAATTGTGCTACTCTCTGACCTCATGCTGCTGCTGTTTATGCCGTGACCTCCACACTGTGTCATTGTGCCACTCTGTGGCCTACTCCTGTTTTTGCCACCTCCAGAATGTCATTTTGTCACTGTCTGACCTCATGCTGCTGCTGTGGCTGCTGCCGGTGCCTACACACGGTGTCTTTGTGCCACTCTGTGGCCTACTCCTGTTTTTGCCACTTCCAGAATGTCATTATGCCACTCTCTGACCTCATGCTGCTATGGCTGCTGCCGTCACCTCCACACTCTGTCACTGATGTTGCCACCTGAGCCCTCAGCTTGTTTTTTTTCCAGCTGTCGCTGCCATGACTTTATCAGGCTACATTCCCGCTTCAGTTTTTTGGTCAGTTTTGCCCTCTTAAGTGCCCAGGGAATTTTATAGTGAAGTGATTCTAAGAGCGGCGGCAGTCATATGTGTGTCATACTAAAACACACTATTGTATGAAGACCAAACCAAGCTCCCTCTGCATATTTAAGCATGGCAAAATGTTCTACAGCACCCTTTTTTTTTAACGCCATTAGGGTGCTTAGAAATTTAGTATTAATTTTCAAGAAAATTAGCAATATACTTTTTTTAGGGACCAGTCCAGTTCTAACGTGATTTTGATTGGCCTGTATGCTAGATTCCCTCATAAATGACTTCATCTAAGAAACTACACCCATTAAAGTTTTCAAAACAGCATTTAGGAAGTTTATTAACCCATTAGGTGTTTCACAGGAATGAAAGCAATGTGGAGGTGACATTCCAAAATTTCACTTTTTTTTACAGATTTTCAATTTTTATCCATTATTCACAAGAACACAGTAGATGTGATCAGGGAAATGCAACTGAATATTGATTCCTCAGATTCTGACGATTTCAGAGATATCCCATACGTGAGCCTAGTGCGCGATTTGGCTCAACCACAAGCCTCAGAGTAAGAGGAGCACCTACTGGACTCTGGGGTCTCATTTTCATTTATTTAGGCATCATTTCAGGTTTGCAAGCCCTAAAGTGCTAAAATTTAATAAACACCCCTAAAAAGAACCCACATTGGAAACTACACCCTTAAAGGAATATATCCAGGGGTGCGGTGAGTATATCGACCCAAAGGTGTTTCACAAATTTTTTTTAGCGGTAGATTGGGAAAATGAAAACATTTTTTTTCCAACAATCTGCGATTCTAGCTGAAAACGTTTAATTTTTAAATGGAATCCTGGAAAAAATATATATATTTTGTTACGCAATTTCTTCCAAGTTCGGCAATATCCTACATGTGGGTGTAAACTGCTGTTTGGGTCGGGGCAGGGGTAAAAGGGGAAGCACCCTTTTTTGGCTTTGGGGAACACAGTTTTTGGTGTGCCAGTCGCTTTGCAAACCCCCAAAGACCAGAACAGGTGAAACCTCCAAAGTCGCCCCTTTTTGGATTCAACACCTCAGGGACCTCATCTGGGGGTGTTTGTGCATTTTGGTACACATGTTAAATACTTTTTTTTAACTTTGGGGGCCTGAAAAGGGGGGAAGGGGGAAACGCAGTTCCTCATTGTTTTTGGGATTCTTTTTACAGTGTTCGCCATGCAGTGTAAATGACGTGAAAAATTACTATGGGGGTGGTCAATTAAAATGAAATAGATTTTATATATTTTTTTTATGTTTTTTTTACTTTACAAATAGAAATAAGTCTATAAAAAAATGCTTTTTTTATTTGCCTATTCTGACAACCATACTTTTTTATTTTTCTGATAGGACTGTTTAAGGGCTTTTTTTTTGCCGATGTGTTAACGTTTTTTTGGTAGTTTTTTTTTGGGGACACATTTTTTTGATCTTTTTTAAAAATCATTTTTTTTTGGAAGGCAGGGGTAGAAAATACTGCAACCTGGGAAATTTTTTTTTTATTTTTTATTTTTAACATCGCTCACTGTGCGTACCAGACAAGTTAGTTTTACTCTCTTCGATACCTTTTAGGGCGATACCCAAAATATATAGTTTTTCTGTTTGAAGCCTTTAAAAAAAAAAAGTTTTTTTTATTGCCCTTCTGAGACCCATAACGTTTTATGTTTCCGATACAGAGATGTGTAAGGATTTTTTTTTTGGGCAGGATGAATTGACTTTTTAAATTTGGGTACAAATTTGGCTTTTAATATTTTTTGTTCACTTTTTATTCCATTTTATGTGCGGGGGGATGAAAAAAAATCGCAATTCTTTGTTTTTTTTTATTTTTTAACAGCTTTCACATATGGGGTTAATAATATGACTTTTTTATAGGATGGGCATTAGCCCGGCGAACCAAAAATGGTGCTTTTTTATTTTGATCTTTTGGGGGGTGTTTGCCGTTTGTAAAGGGGAAAAGGGGGTTTTACGGTTTTTATTTTTTTGTGTTTGTGTTCCTTTTTTTCACTTTTTTTCTTTCTACACTTGTTTACCGTTTTACACTTTTTTTTTTTTACTTTTCCCCATAAGGGATTTAAAACAGCAATCTTCAAATTGCGTTATAAGGCGGCCTACACAGTATTGCTGTTTTTTGTACTGGTCCCATGACAACGTCAGTCACGACCCCACAATGCATTATGGGGATCGTGACTCACAGACGGGCCCCGGAATGATCTTCATTTCCCCCGGGGCATGCTGGTTATGCGCCAGGAGCGGCAGAGGGCTCACTCCTCCTGCCTGCGACTTACTCCGACGATCTTTAATTATCGTCGGGGTTAGGGGTTCTTACTCCGGCCAGGTGATCGGCATGAGCCCCCCGCGGTAATTTTCCCTGGGCCCATTCGGATCGTGCGGGGGTCGCCCCGCATATCGCCAGGACGTATGCATACATCCATTTGTGGGAAGTCACTTCCCGTTAGGACGTATGCATACATCCCATGTTGGGAAGGGGTTAATTATTAATAAAGTATATCATTTTATATTGTGTTTTGAGTCATATATTGGAGTTCTTTGGTATAATTACGGTCCAGCACAAACATTCTTAAGGTTATTAGCCCTACTGTTTTGATGGGTGTATATAGCCATAACAGGCATAGCAACTGTTATGGGGCCCAGAGGCTAAGTGGAGCCCATGCACATCCAAGAACATTATGGGCCAGAGGTATGAAATGAGCTGCGCCATTTTTCTGGTGTGCTATCCGACATAAATATTGTCCTTTGTCATGTCCAACATATGTATAATGACAGAAGCAAGTAAATTAGACACATTTTTAAATGTTGCTCAGCAGAATGTGTTAGAAAAATAGTGCACTAATTCATGCCATTTTCAAAGTAGCAAGGCTGAGACAAAACTTTTTGGTGCACATACAGTAAATGTGTCTCACAACAGAGCACAATTATAAAGTACTGTGAGACACTTTCATACACATCGATGAATGCTTCACTACTAAGGAGACATAGAACTGTCTAGACTGAGACCATTTGAATACATCTGGCCCTATGTATTTGTATAGCGTAAAACAAGTTAGTGGCTTACTGTTTTCTAGCAGAGCTGTTTGGGTTCTGTTATATATATGAGGGTAATATTTATACCTATCATTCATTTTTTGCTGCTGTTTAAGTTTTCTGTCATTAGGTGGTAAGACCCATCTAATTTTGCTATGGGGCCCTATGGATTCTAGTTAGACCCCTATCCACTAACCAGAGTTCTACTCCCTCTTCGTAAAAACAAATCAGGTTGGTCTGACAACTTCTGTCTTTAGTACATCTATGCTGGCAATCACTTACAATATTACATTCAGCTTCACATTCTTGTATACAGTGTCTTAAGAGCTCCTAAAATATGTTTCCCACAATAGATGTTAAATTTACAGGTCTATAATTATACATTATAATTATTTATAATTATAAATTATGTGGTAGGTGGGGGGGCCCTGTTACTGATTTTACACTGGGGCCCAGGAGCTTATGGTTTCATAGTTTCATAGTTTCATAGTTTGGAAGGCCGAAAAAAGACGAGACGTCCATCCAGTTCAGCCTGTTGCGCTAAGGTGTGATCCAGGGGAAGGCAAAAACCCCCAATGAGGTAGAAGCCAATTGTCCTCATTTTAAGGAAAAATTCCTTCCCGACTCCAATATGGAAATCGGAAAAATCCCCGGATCAATGACCCCTCTCCAGAATCCTAGACACCTTTTTGAACTCTGTTAGTGAATTCACCATGACAAGTCCCTCTGGCAGAGAAGTCCATAGTCTCACTGCTCTTACAGTAAAGAATCCCTTTCTATGTTTATGTAGAAACTTTCGTTCCTCAAGACGTAGAGGATGCCCCCTTGTTCTAGATACAGCCCTGGGTATAAATAAATCTTGGGAGAGATCTCTATATTGACCTTTGATGTATTTAAACATATATTATGTCCCCCCCGGGAAGCCATCTTTTCTCTAAACTAAATAACCCCAATCTTGCTAATCTTTTGGGTATTGTAGTCCACCAGTCCTTTTATTATTTTGTTGCCCGCCTTTGTACCTGTTCAAGCTCTACAATGTTGTTCATGTGCACTGGTGCCCAAAACTGTACAAAATATTCCATGTGTGGTCTAACCAGTGACTTGTATAATGGGAGAATAATGTTCTCATCATGTGCCTCTATGCCCCTTTTAATGCAACCCATGATCCTATTTGCCTTGGCCGCTGCTGCCTGACACTGGCTGCTACAATTAAGTTTACTGTCCACCCGGATTCCCAAGTTTCCCTTTTCCATGTCACTTTTACCAGCCTTTTTCCATTTAACATGTAGTCATGTAATAGATTTTTCCTCCCCAAAGTGCATAACTTGCATTTATCTGTGTTAAAAAACCCCATCTGCCCTTTAACTGCCCAGGCCTCCAAACTTATCCAGATCCTTTGTAATAACGCCCTTATCCTCTATTGTGTTGAAATTACTTTAGAGAGCTTAGTATCGTCTGCAAAGATCGATATTCTACTGTGCAATCCATGTGTAAGATCGTTAATGAAAATGTTTGAAGAGGATAGGGCCCCAAAACTGACCCTTGTGGGACCCAACTAGTAACAGCGATCCAATCTGAGTATGTACCGTTAATTACTACCTTTGTTTTTATCAGTGAGCCAGTTGCTTACCCACTTGCCACACATTTTCCCCCAGTCCAAGCATTCTCATTTTATTTACCAACCTTTTATGTGGCACCATATCAATGCTTTAGAAAAATCTAGATATATGACATCCAGTGCCTATCCGACCATTGCACTGACTTCCTCATAGAAGCTGATGAGATTGTCTGACAGGACCGATCCTTCATAAACC